>JAQGAW010001043.1:0-21963 GCA_034698025.1 Phthiracarus crinitus | reverse complement strand
AAAGACTACTAAATTTCCTGAAATTCAACAAAATTTGGGAATTTGAATATAATTCAAATAATATTTTCATTGTTTTTTTATGCAGTATTTTTCGCAATTTACTCACAATTAGTTGATATGTTAAGACAAAGAACACAATAATTAATTAATTTTAATGCTTAATTATTAAGTGTTCGTCAATAAAAATATTATATTTTAAAAAGTTATTAAATGGCACACTAATGTGAAAAAACAAATTTTTGAAAACAATTTTTAAAATTGAGGTAATAATGTTTACTCAATGCTGAGCTTAGTATTATTGTTGAGAATAGAGAAAATAAATCATCTTAAGTGAAGTGGCGTAACCACTCAACACTGCGATTTGATTATGAAATACAAATAGATTCACGAGATCGCACATAATAAACTACTGATACCCAAATATAATATCATGTAATAATATACTAGACAAGGATATATATATATTAATAAAGTAAAGATAATATGGGAAATTAAACATATCTTACTACTGATTGGTTTATTGAGCAAACAGAAGCGGCTTGAATATTGACAGAAAGCGGACTCAACAAAAATGTTCGGTTCGCTTCCAGCGTCGCATTTGGTGATCCTTGCGGTGTGGCTGCTGTATGAGTTATAATTGGCGGAAACCCCATCGATGTTTCTTTGTTGCAGATTGTGATTGTGCTTTCTTGAGATGGTTTTGGTGGACTATTAATCGATATGCTGCCCAAACCACCACCAGGAGGATTAGTCAATAGTTGGATTTCTAGACAATATTTGGGAAAATATATCAATTTTTTGAAACTTATTTTATACGATATTTGTAAGCATTCGTAAGCAAAAACTTGTTTGATAAATGGTTATGACCAGCAATGTATTGTTAGATTCTTTCTTTGCGCCGTTTATATGAATTTAAATTACAAAAAAAAAAAGAAATTCTTCCGATACATTAAATATTTTGTAAGAAAATAAAATCTCACCAGTAATATCGAAAGAATGTTTAAAACATAAAAACCCTTAGGTTTTATGACAATTTTTAAAGACAATTTAGATTAAATTCAATTAAAAATATTTAAACCGTAGGAATTAACCAAAAGTAAAATTAAAGCGAAAACTTAATAAGTTTACATAAATAACTTAATAGGACCTATAATGTACAGTATAAAAGAATATATAAGAATTTTTATTGCTTCAAAGATGATTCCATACACAGTAAGTAAACTAAACAGTTAATATGCGCGCAGGAAAATAAACCTATGCTGAAAGTAATAAAAATTAAACTCTCTTATCGAAATTGGTACTAAAATAACTATTCGAGTTAATATATTGCGAAATGGACAAAATGGGGCCAAATTAATATAGAGATTGCACGTAAATGTAATAAATATATTGTCGCAGTACACGTAAATTAATATTTCCATTAAAAAAGAAAATTCCTAGTATTTCCAGATGTTATGGTTATGTATTAGAATATTACTAAATTATATATAAGAAAACAATTGCACAAATTTAACACAGATTCGCTTAATTTTAACATTTATGTATTATTTAGGTAATTACCTAATTGTATTGAACCAATCATTTCGATTCATAGCGCTATTACTATTCATCGCTAGCTTTTTTACTTTCATAAACTTATTCATGCTTCGCATTCCCTCTTTTTTTGCGCTCAAAATACTATATACCACATACTATTTATAATTAACTTATGATTAATTAATAACATTTTTTTATATTGATGGCCATTACTTCGCTTAATTGTTAGCTCGTATACAATTTATTTGATGTTACGCGAAACACTTATGTTCTATTAAACGTACACACTGTATATTTTGTATAATAACCTCTATTTATTATATACTCTATTCAATAAAATTTGTTATTAATTAATGAGTTCAACGACCGATTTTTCGATGTAACCTTCAAAGCCGTTTTAGGGTTCTTAGTCAATGAAGAACTACGAAAATTGGTTAATTTCATGTAATTTTAACATTTAATTTTGAAGTACTATTAACCCATGACATACGTTCAAGTTTTTATACTACCATTAACTAATATAACATTTTATTAATATTAGTATAGTTTTATTATTATTATTATTAGCATTGTTTTTATTATCTTAATTTAATAGTTTATTTGTTAAGCAATAATAAAATGCCATTTTATTATTATAGCAAAGATGACTACAGTATAACATTGTAACTTAATTTATTAAAACGAAGTGTATTTTGTTTTTGTTTTTATAACGTGTTATCATCGAAAACATCGTTTCGTCTGTAAATTACATTGGTTTACATAAGGCTCACACTCTAACTGTAACGCACACCTAATTTTCTTTGTTGTTCTTATCTTGAAAACAACTCACTTTACTAAAATCAATGTTTAGTTACTGTTTCTTCTTCTTTAAATCTGACAAAGATTGTTAAACAAAGAATTCTGTTTTGTTTTGATTGCTATAATAAGAATGTATTATCGAAACATAGGAATTCATTTATTTTATTTACTGAAAAATCACACGAAGTTTTATTTTTTCTTAATTTTAACGTTAACTCTAAACCTCACTAAAGGTAATTTTGAGAAAACCTATTGTCAATAAAAAAGCAGTTTCAAAAGATTCGGAATTTTCTAAAAATAAACTGTATATAAATTAGAACATTTGGTGATTAAAATTTCATGGAATCTTAGTTTTCAAACTGTAATTGCGAATCAAATCTAATACAAAAACCCGTTCAGTATTTAGGAATTAATTAAACATAAGGATAATTATTGTAATTATTGAATTTTATTGATTTACGATTAAACGCACAAACAACCAAAATATAGCGGTTATACCTCACCGCCAGAAGCTTTAATATCACACAACAAAAGCAAGAAAACAGAGATATTAAGAAAAGGTAAACGATAAAAACGAGAAAACATTTTATTGTCAGCTGTGATTAATCGAGTTTGGAAGACCTTTTTTAACTAAGAAATCTCATTAGCGGCTGCTTTAATTGAAATCAGTTAGAATCGCACAATTCTATAAAGCATGGCAGGCATCTGTAAACTGTACTCCAAATATATAATAACCAGAGCCTAACATTTTAGGTATGAAAAAACAAAAAATATGAACATAGATATGAATGTAAATATAGAAAAATATTTATTCAAAATATGAGTAATAAAAGTTTTATTATAAAACATCCGAATTGTATCCTACACTTAATGAAGCAAAATTTTTTACTATTGTGTCCTGAGCTCATTTTTTATTTTTGAATTTAAAATTTTTTTAGCGACTTTTTTATTCGAAAATTTTAAAGTATAAAACAAGAAATAAGACCCCTCTCAAATCTTTATAAACTCTTTATTCTCAATCATCAAAGAGTTTAGGGGTCAGATCAAAAAAGTCTCAAATTTTAAAGGATCTACAATTTTTTAAAAATTTTGGCCAAATCTTAAAGGGATCACAAAAACTCGTCGGTTTTGATGAAAATTTTTATTAATTTTAAAAAATTTGGATGAGGTCAACGTTTCATTTGTTTGCCAAAATCTCTTTATTTTCCAAAATAATTTCAATGAAAAGTATTTAAAAATAATAATTACCTTTTTCTAAATTATCTTCTGGACCATAAAAATAAATTAACTTCTCTTTTTTGACTTCATTTTTGTCAAACAAGTCACTATCACTTTTCTTCTTGTCGTCCTTAATGCATATAATAATAATAATGGTACGCATAATAAAAACAAAAGCATAAAAATTAATAAATAAAATAAAAAGCGGCGAATGTTTGGGCAATTAAAGTGTTTACCTCTTGAGAGAAACCCTCGACTAATATAGCGACTAATAAGTTGAATAACACATAATTACCAAAAGTCATTAAAGCAACGAAGTAAAGCGCTGCATATGGAGATGTTCTCTCCATTCCATTGAAAAGAACTACATTCCAGTCTTCTTGGGTGAGAATCTGTTTATAAACATATCGACGACACAGAAATAGAAAAGTTTGAATATTAAAACGGCTCATAATGTTTAAAGCTATTCTTTAGCTGACAGGCATTCTTTAGTGAAAAATGTTTAAAATATAAATTGTTTATGCAAATTTCTTCCCGGCTATCAAAACATATATTAAAATCATAATTTAAATTTTAAGTCACCAGAAATTTTTCTCGTTTAATCTAGTATTTTTAGAAAATTAATTAATGCAATATTATTTAAATTATTTTCTCGACGGAAAACATTTTTAAAAGTTTATTTACTTTTCTAATATTAGCTCTCAATGTTTTTAAAAGTTTTGAAAGAGTTTGTTGGGATCATTAAACAACATTGATATATACAAAATAGTTTGCATTAAGAGAGCGTTAGAGATAGAGAGTGAAACAGATCATCAAATGCCTGTTAGCTTTCACAGAGTGTTGTGATTACATTATTAAGACTTACTACTACGGACCTGAAACACAGTAATTGTAGCCCAAAGAAAATTATCGAAATGTTTTCGATTGCATACACATTTTATTTTGGGACTGAGGATATCATCGCAAGTGCAGTGTTTCTTTGTGCCGTCTGTGTCAATAAATGTGCAAAATTTGCCGCCAAACAAATGCATGCCAAGACAGCTAATGCAATATATACATAATTTTTCTTATAAAATAAAGTAATGCCACATTTTTATCTGTAATACTAGCATAATTAAACCGACTATATATTTCAATTTTCACTAAAAATTTTCTAAAAATAGTAGTATTTCTATCATTTATTTATTATTTAACATATAAACTAATTTAGCTTACGTTAGCCAACATTAAAACTAATGCCAAATAATGGAAAGGAGAAGCGGAATACAGATAGAGACACAATTTTACGGAATATATTAGTATCGATTTTGAAACTTCGCATTCGTTCAAAAATTAGTTCTCAGTAATGGTATGGCAAAGCAGACGGCAAACATAAAGTAGACGACAATAACACATACATGCATAGGTTTACTCCCGACATCACAATTCCCGATATCACGATTCTCGTTCTACTGTGCTCTATCTCTCACTCACTCACTCACACATTCACTACACGTCAGTTCAATTCTAACCCATTACGAAATACCACTGCGAAAATCATTATTATTTTTTCCAAAAAATTAAGCGAAACTATGAAAACATAAAAGACTATTATAACAATACGTAAGAATAATAAAAATGATAATTGTTAATAACAAAAAAGAATAACGCAAATGTGGTACAATAAAAACTAAAAATAGGTTTTTCAGTATTCGATTGTTCGGTGAGTGAGCGATCACAGCGGAAGTCGTTCAATCGGGATATGATCCGTGCAAAATTGCATTTAACTTTTAGAGCACTTTTAATAGTTTCGCTACAAGTCATGTGAACATGTGTACGCGTATGTATGTGTGTGTTTGTAATGTAATTAATTATTGAAGAAGTTTCGCTAATAAGATCGGGCAAAACTTGCCTACGCTTTTCGTATCGCTAATGCGTATGTAATCATTTTTATAAATAACTGCAGATATAAACTTTATTTACGCGAAAATATGTGCGATTTCATAGTGCTTTTTTGTTTTTTTTATATTATAGAATAATACCTGAAATACAGTTACAAGAGCCCATAATAATGTATCAAAGTTCTTCCTGTCACAATGAATCGTATTTTCCTCGGTTTTTCGACAAAATTTACAACCAAACAAATTCATACCGAGAATACTGAAATCAGAAGGTGAGGCGAGAATTGCGCTTAAACTATTAAAAACTGGTATTTTTGACACAATACACCACAAAACGAATGAAATTACGAGCAGAGTTTAAGGATATCAATGTATATATAAACTAATTTTAACAACAAAAGCACAGAAAAGTAGGTTTGCTTTCTTTAATAAATGGGATTTAAATTTTATGGTTAATTAATTATATATATATATATATATATACTACGGTTAGCTAACAAAAAACAAAGTAAATTAACAATTACTATATAATTATAATTCTCAAAAAGTCATAATAATGAAAATAGTATTCAAAAAACTTACCTAAAAATGAAAATAAATAGAATAAGAAGAGCAAAAAACACGGCGACATTATCTATAGTTCTTAACATAATTACTAATTGTCTTCTCAATGCTGGCATAAAACGGACTAATTTTAATATTCTCAACAAACGAAATGTTCTCAACACTGATAAACCACTTCCATGTTCTTCAAGCAATTCTAGCAGACTATGAATAATTAATTAGATATGCGATTATTGTTGATTTTTTAATGATTGATCGTATGATTATATAAATTACCTCAAAATCACAATACTTCCGTCAAACACGTTAAATCCACTGCTTATATACTCATAAAAACCTTCTGCTGTCACTTTGAGAATCATTTCGCAACCAAATATAGCTGAAAGAGTAAGAGAAACACAACAGTTTGTTAAGAACATGGTCTGTTAATAGCGAAACACAAATAAATCGATGGCATAAACTGGGAAACGAAGAAAAGCTAAATGATTACCTGTAAAAATCACATTACTTATTTCGACCGCTTGTGTCAAACTTTCTGGTTGATTGTGATACTCAATACCCATACTAAGCGTATTGAATAAAATGGCCAAAAATATCGCTCTCTTAAAATAATTATGATTCACTACCACTTTTAAGGAAGATTGTGCCGCTTTCCAAATGGTGTAGCATTTGCTCTGAGCTTGACATTCATCATCATTTTGCGCGATGTCGTCGTCCCAGGAGTAATCAGTATTAGTCCAGCTATGCCTTCCTCTATCACTGCAAGACGTTTGCGTCTCTGCGATGCTGTGAAGTTCACTTTTAATCGTAACAAAAGTGGGACTCGGACTTGGCTTCAAAAATAATAAAGTGGGCGCTGAACCGTGTCTGCCATACTTTGGCGCATTTAAATGTATTTGTTTGAATTCAGCACATGGTATCGTCTCATTTGTTATCAGTTTATTGGAAGACTTATAATTTTTAGTATTATTTTCACTACTAGTGGCACATAATTCCTGATGAGTATTACTACTATTATTAGTGTTCTTTACCGGCGAATAACTAATATCCACTTCAGATATTTCAGGACTCGCTCGCGGAGCCTCTTTGATATAGCATTTGGTAACAATAGGGTCAGCGAAGGGAGGTTTTGGATATGTATTATCACATCTATTTATTTTTGGTCCCTTGTGTTGCAAGAGTTCGGTTTCCAATTCATTGTTAGTTACAATTTGATTGGCGATCGAGCAGTGTCTTGGCTTTCGTGATCTTCTGTTTGGCCGCTTAGGGTTAGGGTTCATAGTAATAACGTGAGCGTTAGACATCTCATTCATATATATCGCTATATCGCTCTCATTTCGCGCCGCTTTATATCTGGTTCGATACCACTTTAATGTCTTTCGTCGAGTTCTTCGCCATAAATGCGCGAAGTATTTAATTATTGCTGCATAACAGTTGGTTGGCTCGTAAGCGCTATAACTCGACAGTGTATTCATTGAGTGTGATCTATGAATTTGGATTCACTCATCAATTTAATTAAAACGAATAAATTATATTTTATTAGTCTATTTCAAACTTAATCAATGTTTCTCATAAAATGGTTAATACTTTCATAGTTTCGCAATGCATGTCAGTCTCACCTCACTCTTTCCTGTCTCATTCTTTCCAATTCACGCTTTTTTGTTTCCGAGAATTGCGTCGCAATCACAACCAAACATAAGTTAATCATGAAAAATGAACCAATCTTTTAATGATCAAATTTTTAAACTGTAAGTTCAGTTTACTCTCTCTTTATTTTTTTTTGTTTAAAAATCAATAAACAATTATATAGAAAAAGTTGTAATTTAAGTGGAATACAGTAGAAAACATACCACAATAAGAAGTACAAAGTAGATCCAATCCCAGAAAGAATGTGTGTCTTGTACGTAATACATGATATCAGACCAACCTTCCAAACTAATAACTAAAAAAATCGCAGTCCAAGCCATACCCACGTTATCAAACGATATCGCGTCTTGAAATGGATTTTTATCGACAGCTTTGCACTCAGTATAGTATTGATTCCAATTAACACAGTTTGTATCATTAGGGTCATTATCGCTATGTTGTTGCGCCCTATCGTTACACACTAAATGGTAATATCTGGAAGGCGGAAGGTTATTGCATCTGTGCATTCCGGCGTCTTTGTCGACCGAACATATGTAATCTTTGTCTGCTTCTTGATTGTGGTAATACGAAGCTATTGGACTATCAAAGCGATCGATCATTTACATCAAAATTCATTATTATTTAATGTATTCAAGCCATCAAAATCATATGATTAATAATTACACAACATTTTATTAATTTTGAAATTAAAATAAAAACTTTAAAGCATTACAAGTATAAAACGGAAACTTAGATCATATGAGGCACTTAACATATTTTATACCATTAGGTTACACAATACACTCTATAAAGAAAACACTAAAACATATATTAGTCATTCAACATCAATATTAGAAAATATCAGGTAATAAAGTCATAGATGATGGCAATCATAATGCATACATTAGAGGAGCACATAAATAAAAACAGGTAATTTGTTACTTATTCGGGAGAACGACAAGTCGATTAATAACTGGAGAGAAAAAACTGAACGAATAAAAAAAGCAATATTTTCAAGTGTTTAGGCATGCAGAGCAAGCTTTCGTCTAAAACTAGCTTAATATAACGAAATACCAACTTATACTATCAAAATCGATTCTTACTGTAACACTTTGATTCTTTCAGCGTAAATGTGAGATATATTGTACCTGCAAAAAGCGGTTGCATATTTGCTATCAGGAGATTTTTAAAGTGGATTTTTATACAGTGTATTATTTTTTTCCGATATAATGGAAACTGTAAGTAACTCTATATGTGGTTTATATTTGGTGATACATAAAAATCAGTGTTGTATGTGACAAATATTTTAGCTCAACTCAGTGTATGAATGTGTATGTGAATACATGTTTTAAACTTTAATTTTAATTAATAATATGTTATAGTATTACGAAAATTTAATACATAATTAATTATTTATTAAAAATTTTTTGTTTGTGAATAATTTATTAGTGGAAAGATTTTTTTAATAATTTCTATAACATCTAATCTGAAAAATGAGATAAAATCGCAAACCTCGGTAGTGATACGTTTGGTGGCAGAACTAGAGTGCATCTTTGTCTTAGTAAACCAGCCCATAATTGGACACCAATTATTCCAAATATGAAGAATACAAAAAAGCATAATAATAATACATTCCCTAACATCTAAAAGAATTTTTCAATTAACAAAAATTTTATCCAAAAAAAATATTGAAGTTAAAAAAGCATACAAACCGGCAAAGTATCTAAAAGAAGCATAACCAGAATGCGCATACCTATCAAAACAGTGGTATAAATGAATCTAAAGGTGAAATACATTTGTTGTTACAACACTTGCTTGGTATTCTATTGATTGCTCGCAATGGTCTCAGAACTCTAACTGTTCTGATGGCTGACAAGTTCATATTTCCCACGTCCAGACAATATTCCAAAGCTCTATAATAAAGCACTTATATATTAATTATTTAGAATCATTACTTATATTTTTATTTTTTAATTAAAAAAGTAATTTAATCGCTAAGTATTAAAATAAATTGTCAATAATAGGATTATAATTTTAATTAAATTTATACAAGTATTAAATATACTACCAATATTAAGATTAATTGTTAGTCGATTTAGAATTGAAAATTTAAATATAGCTATAAACATACAGTATATCTAAATTAAATTTTAATTGTTCAGATTTTAGTGGTATTAAATTATTGTTTTCACTAGTTTTAATTTACCTTAAGTAACTTTTTCTCTTTGGAGCCACATTTGATTGTAAGCATAATTTTAAAACATTGTAATCATTAGGGATTTAAAAATCTTTAACTATCGATTAAATTTTTCAATGGATATATGCTCAAACTTAAAAGAAAAATGATGAACATTATTACTCCAGACATAATCGAGTTAATTTACCAAAGAGTATATGTAAATATTGTATATCGAAAAAAGTCGATATGATTAATTGATGAGGCAAATAGTGATAGATTACATACTCTATTTAATAAATATCATTTGACTTTTAGGAAACAATAGATTCAAAACATCGTAATAATAAAAAATCAAATATTTTAAACCTTGGAATGATTCATGAATTAACAAAAATTAAAAAATTTACATAAGGAAAATTTTATATTCAAAAAATTAAAATAAAAAAGACAAACAAAAATGCGAAAAAAAATTTAATCACAAAATGCAAATGACAAGATCTGAATTATTTATTGATCAAAAACTCTTTTGATGTTTCAATAGTTATAAATATTTAAAATACTATATATATATAATCATATTTTTATTGATAATAGTTCCATCCTTTTTGTTAGCATAGATTAAACGCGTCTTCGAGAGAACTGAAGCAAATTCAGTATTTGAGTGAAACAGTGCACTTTTTATTAAAATAGAAATATTTTTTATTTATATTTTATGTATAGATGTCCAGGTCCGAGTCTTTCAGGTCTTTAAAAGATCGTACTCGGACCTGGACTCCCATAATGGATTAAGGACTCTTGACTCGGATCCACACCTTGCACCTCTGTATACATGGATATTCATTTTTTATTCGTGTTTTAATAATGGAACGCTGAAAATTGTGTTATAAAATATATTTAAATTTTTAAGACATTGAAGATGGAAAATTTATATATTTTATATAAAAAGAAGGTCTGAGTCCTGTCCTGATCTCTTAGCACGGGGCTCAGATTCATTATACTTCAAAACTCGGACTATGGACCAAGACCTCAAAAGATTCAAGTCCCGTGTTAACTTTTGACATCTATAATTTTATGGATTTACATGCAAAAAAGTGACGTCAGCATTAAAGATGTTAAATTGTCACACTTTAGTTAATATTCGAAATTAAGCCAGAAAAAGCATTTATAAATTAAAAGTGTATTTTAAAGCTCTTAATTAATAATTTATCTATATATGGGAAAATCAATTCGATTTATTATGGTCTGATTTGAAGAACTTGAGATGAAGCATCTTAACACTAAATTTATTGAATGAAATGAAGACTTATCAAATCCTTGAGCTCAACTAAGACTTTCGCTTAATAGCAAATGAATTCAATTAAATTTCGAGTCAGTAATAATTTATGAAAAAATAATAATGACATTAATGTTGCAAAAATTTTATGTTAAACTTATTTTAATCATGGCTAACATTATGTTTTTGTGTGTATAACAATATATATATAAGCTTAATGTGTTAAATTATACCCTTATTTATTTCAATTAAAATACCCATACATTCACATAACGGACCATTAATTTATTGACTAACGTTATACCATATATTTAACTCTTTTTTGATTAAAAATAACATTTTAAAACCCAAAAAATAAAATAACGGCATATTTTCGATCACAAGTCTGCTAAAATATAAATTAAAATGCACGAAGTAATTCTTTGAAATAATCAATAAAATTCTAATAAAAATCTTTTACGAATTTAAATTTTTAAAATTTTATTTGACTCATCGTTGACTAAATTTAGTCTTATTTTATATAAAATTTATATTCTTAAAATATTCATTAAATATTTTAAGTAATCTGATTAATTTATAATAAATAACTTTTTAAACATATATTCAACACTTTTTATATCCTTTTCTGCGTTTAGGTAATCTAAATAAAGTTATTATCAAATAAAACTATTTAGTTCTTCTATTTTATCAGTTCTTATCTGTTAGCTTTATATAATGGTTCGGTTAGAATTAAATTAAAAAATTTTATGAAAACCAGAGTTGAAATACCAGATAATTTAGTCTAATAAAATGTAAATTTTATAAATACACAGTTTTACGAATATACATGTAAAATATAAGCAAAGTTACTTATTTAAAACTTGTATTTTTTTAAAGTCATAAATAAAATAAATAAATAATCTTAATATCCGGTTTATGGTTTTTTTTTAAAAATTATCCATTTGTTTTTTGTTAAAGTTCTATAATCAACCCTCTTTATAACATTTGTTTTCGTACTATTGGTTTAATTGGTGGTTTGGTTCAAATGTTTTGCAATAAATTCGGATGCAGCTTAAATCCTTAAGTTGTCGGTTTGAGTTCTCGAATTCTCTTATTAAGTTCTCGAATTCTCTTATTAAGTTCTCGAATTCTCTTATTACCTGAAACAACCTCGTTATCAAACACTTATTTCAACTTTTCTATTGCTTACAAACAGAGTGACAAGAATGCAGTGATAAGATATACAGCATAAATAAAATCTTTAACAAAAAAATTATTAGTACATTTAAAATAATGTCTGATAATACTTTATACAGCTTTAAAAAATGAACCTTATTTGGTTAAATTAAAAATCATTTATACGTACAGCTTTGTATAAGCTATTTTAACATAATTGTTTTAAATGATGAAATACATAGGATATTATAAAATTAGATTTAAAAAGCATATTTCATCATCTTATGCTAAACCAATGTAAAGAATAATAATTGAATAGAAATGACGTTGTTTTACGAATAGGTCAGAGGGACAACGCTAATCACATTTTCCATTAATATTCAAAAGTTAATTTTAATTTAGCATTTTTGTTAAAATAAACTAGACGTTTTAACTTGAATTGAGGCGTTAAATAAAAATAGTTTTTACACAAATAAACTAAACTAAAGTTAGAAAAACAATAAAACTAATCATATATTGATCGACAACTATAAGTAATCCATAAATACGGTAATTAGAAATGATCACATATACATACCCCGCAATAACAATAAAGCAGTCCAATCTGTTCCAAGTGTCCGATAAATAAGCGCCCTTTGAACCAGTAATACCCATAGCAGTCATTTTGATTGCCATTTCAATGGCAAAGAATGCAAAGATGAGATCATCGAAGATTTGTAAAACTTTGCATCGCGTGGTGGAACATATTCCGTCTGAACATGGCTGATACATACCAAGTGTCACACAGTTGAGCATTATAGCCATCATACTCACTCTCTCGAACCATGTATTCAAACAAATTTAACGCATAGTTAAGGAAAGTTTCTTTTGTCATTTTTCATTTTAATATTACGACTAATTAACTTAATAAATTGATTTAAATATTTTTTTTGGGTTTTACTGCACTCGGTTTACTTACCAAATCTTATATTGTTATAAAAATACCATTATGTTATCACAGTAATAAAACAATATGCCTACCATTAATTATCATTATACTAAGCTATTAATCATTTTAAAAAATCCTTTAATAAATTATATGATAATAAAATATTCCAACAGTTATATACAGAAAGAAATTACAATTTTGTTAAAAATTAAAAAATTTTAAATTTTCAGTCTCAATTTTATAGCAAATGAAAAAGGATTGACTAGATATTTTCTGTAAAATGACCATACAGTATCTTCAATCAAAAATATTTTGTTCATCAGAAAATTATAGGCAATTAATTTTGTGAAATTGATGTATTTAGCTGTGCCTTTAAGTCGGCATACTTTCATCATTAATCATTATTTTGCTGTTAAAATAATTGGAAAACAACAGGAAAACTCATTCGTAATATCTTCTTTTATTACAATAAATAGTTGTTCTTAGAAAACTAAGTATAAGCAAAAATATTTCAATTTTTCAAGTTTCAAGCATCAAATTTTGCCGAAAAAAACCAAACAAAAAATAGACCTCAAAAGTACATTAAATTTACTAATCTCGTGGGAAATAAAAACTAAAGAAAATCGAAAAATTCAAACAAAACGCTGAGCAAAAAAATTTATTGCAACACTGTATATACAGTATACAGAAACAACAACTCAAGAATTATATCGAAACAAAAACCAAAAACCATTTTCTACATTTAAATTTTAGCAAATAAAAAGTCGACCGCAATTTGGTAAATGCGGATCGAGAAACAAAAAAAACAGTTTACATTAGTTGTGGAAAGTAGTGTTTCGTTTCGCAGTGTTGTGTGTGTGCATTATTGTTTGGTGAGTGAGTTCAATAACTAATGATTTGTGTTGACACAGTAATCATCTAATGCTTGCTATCAAGAGTACATTATAATCTTATACAATACCATAGAAAAGCGGTACATTTAGTGCATACAGTATACACACTTGATATCCATTTTGTCGCACAGCTTTTCAAGAGATTAGTCATCATAAAGATGACAGTGAGATACTAGTTTCGACAATCTTTCGCAATTGTTAACACATACCATTTATACGTCTTAACTTTAATGCAACGGTTATTACGGGTTGTAATGGATGTGTAAAAAATTTGTTCGCACATGAAAACTGCTTTATATTCAAAACACTGTTCGACATCACAGTATATTGAATATAAACTCCGTATAACTCATATAATAGCTATAAATATGTAAATACAACATATTACAGCATATATACTGTATGTATGTTTAAAGAATAAGTTATATACTCTGTACAGTACACGGTGTTTGTATTTAAAGTTCGGTTTATATTTAAGGTTAGCGTTTATTCTAAATAAAATGAACTTAACTTCTTCTAAAAACAGATGTTGTTTGAATGTTAATGCGTGTCTCGCGCACTGAAGTACTTAAAAATGTTCATTAAAAGCTGTATATTGTATGGTATGGTATGGTATAGCCTATAGCGCTATCGCTTCAAACAAAACCATAAGAAGTTTTTCGTTTTTCAATATCAGTTTTAAGAAAATAGGGAAACGATGCGTAAACACCCATTGTTGGCAACTCTCACCAAACCATACCATGAATCGAAGCGATTCTTCATTCGCACAAAAACTGCGAAATATTAATATTCACATGTTTGGTGAATACCGTATATATATATTGAATGCGAGAATAGTTTATTCTTATCGCATTGAAAATAAACAATTAATGACGGAATTTCGATTGCAATAACAATAATATTAGCGTTAGCGCTGCTATGACTCAAACAATTTATATAAACATTATAATTGTTAATAACTACGTATGATAATCATTCTTCGCATACCTTTGTATATTTAATAATAAACGATTATTTTAAATTATTAAACTCTAAGCTTTAATGTAATTCGACTTCCAGTGAAAGCGAACATAAAAAAGAAAGAGTGGTAATGCTCTGCAGTCACAACTAATGTTAAGCATTAATTAAAGTTTTCCAAAACATGCACACAGCATATTAAACATAATAATTAAGCCGTAATTAAAGCTATAATTAAATTAATCAAACTTAAAATTGTTGATTAAAATACTACGCAGAGATGACTATTTTTTAATTAAATCTGTATATTTATTTACAAAACCAATTATGAATTTGATATAAAGTCTCGTAACAATTGTCATTGTGTTTGTATTACAAAATATTAGTTTGTTTAATTCTACAAAAATACGGCAAATACTTATGTCTTTTAGGAGAAAAGATAAAAGTAAGAAATGATGTAAAAAGACGATCAATAAATAAATGCAATATGAACTGTATTGTAGAGGTAACTCTTTTACTTTTTTGTTCTGTAGGAGCTCTTAGAGCTTCGATATTCATGACCATTAATGTCTGAAAAATGTATTAAAGGAAAGGAACAGCTATTCGATATTTTGAAAAAAGCTGTCATACACTGTAATATAGAGAAAATGGAAATTAAAGAAGAAAAAATAAAAATAATAAGGGTGATCCAAAACTTTAAGTTTTAAAAACGGATATCTTAAATACCACCGAGTCTTGAGGAGTAATATACGATTTAAAGTTATAAATTTCCATACAAAATTATCTGTACCTTATTAAGTAAATACAAACATTGTAATAAGTAGTGCGCGGAAAAATAAAAGCAAATGAATGAAGAAGAAGACGCAATTTTCTCGCACCCTATTAAACGTGGAAACCCCTTAATTCCATTTTAAACAACTAGTAATTTTTGGGTTTTGAATTTAATATTGTTACAAAAGAGATGCTTTGAAAAAAATATTAATTAAAAATCTTTTCAACTTTCATTCATTGTTAGTTATTTATAGAAAAATTATTATGAAATTCTTTTGTAATTTTTTGTGGTTATATTATTATGTGATACGTATTAAAAACTTAAATATTAAATTACACTGTAAATAACAAATTGTATAACGAATGTATTTTGTTTACATTTATTGAATTTCCTTTACAAACTCATGATTTAAGTTAATATATCTAATATAGATTAAATAAAATTTCCGGTGGTTCTGTTAAACCACAGATAAAACAGTCTGTCATTAAGGAGGGGTTGTATGAATGCATGAATTACCGTATTAAGTACACTGAAATAGTGCGCAAACTAACGTTGTATAAAATTAAAGTTTTAAAGTTTTTAATATGTGTTCAAACAAAGTAAATAAAAGTTTTTGATTATGAATTATTAATGTAAAGAATTTAATAATTGCTTTAATTAAATTTATAAGAGATATCGAAAAAGATAGTTCGCGGTGCGTTATCTAAAGTTTTCTTGAGTTTTCGGTTTGGTGAGGTATGAAAATTAATGAGCAGACTGAAGATTAAATAAAAATTATAACTAGAGCCAACGAATTCAGGATAATCCTATTCTTTTAACGATAGTGAAATTACTGGGAAAATCATATAAGAGCACGAATCATGCAATTTCAAGCATTTTAGCACCCATTTGTTTTCCGTAAATATCCTGATTTTTACATAAAATTCCTTAAAAAATATGTTAATCCTGAAATATTTTTCATTTATAACCGATATTTAATTGATAATAATCCTGATTTTTATACTATTTTCCTTATTCCTTCCTGAATTTACTAGTTGACTCTAATCATTACTAAATAACTCAAAACTAAAATCAAAGTAAGCAAAAAACAATGTGAACTAAAAATGCTTATGACTAATTTATAGATAGAAATTTGATACTTTTTCTATGTTTTTGACATTTTACATCTGTCCGTGCACTCTTTATATTTATTAAAGGATTTTACAAAGGCAAGAAATAGATAAAAATTGATTGTTGAAACGAAAAAGAATGGTTGAAAAGTAAATAAAGTCTGTTAAAAATGAAAATTTTTGTGGAATATATGCAAGGGTAAAATATTCTTTGATCAAAGAAAGTCAAAGAATTTTATTATCCCAAAGAATTATTCTTCGAGAAAAATATCTAATTTTTTAAAGTTTTCTCAAAGAATTTCAAATAATTTCGAAGATTCTCAAAGAATTTTTCAATAAAAGTTTTATTATTTATTATATTATTATAATTAGAATTTTAAATATATTTTTCACCAAAATATAATGTTAATTGCTACTTTTTATTTATTATTCTATAAAATGAATCAAACTTTTAGGATAATACAGTATTTCTGTTCAAAGAATTATCAAAGAATTTTGCTATTATTCTCAAAGAAAATTTTAAAATTATTCAAAGATTTTTCAAAGAATTTCAGTCAATTTTCTCCAAGAAAATTTTACCCAATGTATATATGATAAAGATTTTGTAAAATGATCCAAAAATGAATAAAAATGGACAAAAAATCTGGATAAAATAGCCAAATATCTGTAACAAAATGGTCTTGAAATAAAAAATATTGGCCAGAAAAAATTAAATTATTTAAACTATTTCCGGTCAAAATTTGTCACGAATATTTGATTTTATAATAATGGAGACACGCGCTTATTTGAGTTTGTGGGTGTGTGTGTGTTCGCTTAACAACAATTTGTTATGTTGACTCGACGAGAGCGAAATACCTATTGAATCAAAATTTAAATTTGCGAAACCATTTTCAATAATGTATTATAATGTTATAATTTTTTCCATTGAAATAATATAATTTAAAAGATCTCTTTGATTAAAAATAAAAATAAAATATATTTTAGCCAACAATAGAATCAATAGATAAAATGCCAAAAATATTATTGAACTAAAAATTTTGATTATACTATAGACTTAACTAAAATGATTCAAAGTGAGCTCATTATGAATGTCCGTTCCATATCTTGTTTTACTTATATTTTGATTTATAAGATTACAAGCAAACAAATAAAGAAAAAAACTTACGAACAATATTTAGCTTATTTAACAGTTACAGACTAGTGATTCAAAATTGAATGCTAAAAAGAGTAATTATGATTGTTGTGTCCCATGTTGTTAAGCGTATCTCAACACCACATAACTTATATATGGAAAGATTAATTCAAAAGTTGTTCTCTAAATAATACTTAAATTTATTATGGTATGGTTATAGGTCTTGAAGGGCCACAGGCGAGCATAAAGCATCCACAATACTAGCATTAGTTCTATGAAATACTCTAATGTAGTGTATATGTAGACACTATCTATTGAAAACTAGCAAAACAGAATGGAAGTAACGAATATAATAAATGATAAAAGTGTACACACACGCGGTTTATCTTCCGTCTTGAAAGAGTTTTTCTGAAAACATGGAAAAGCATTTGCTCTTTATCTTTATGATTGTCATAAAAAGGAAAGACTGAAATATTTACCTCTCTCTCCACATGTTTTTAACTTTATTAAAAACCACAAATCTTTTTCAAAAAAAACAAAAATAATTTTTATCTTATAGGGTAGAAGAGGTAAAATGAGCAATGATGCAAAAAAGGAGACGAACGATCAATAAATGAAAGCAATATGAGATTTATTGCAGAGCCAACTCTTTCACTTTTTTTATCTGTCAGAAGCTCTTAAAGGTTCGATATTCATGACTATAAAAGTCTGACGAGAGTATTAAAGAAAATGATCAGCCATTTGACAATTTAAAAGAAAATTTGTCAGTATTAGGGTTTAGGATTTTGTGAATAAAATAGCGTAACAATAGAATTTAGTATTAAATAAAGAATTTGAAAATCTATGAAAACGACAACATAACAGGAAAATCATTTATTTTATATATAAAATTTTACTTTCATGAATTCATTCGTCATTAAAAACTAAATTTTACAAAACAGACGGACATTGTTAAAGCAAGCTGAAATATAAACAACTTTTTTTATAGTACTTTGCTTAAAAGTAGATACATGGATTTGGTTTTGTCTGTCTGTCCGTCAAACTTTTTATGTTTATAAAAGGATTTTAAAAATAAACAAAAAATAGGGTAAAAATGGGTTACATTAGTAAAAATGACCTGTCAAATATTCCGAATTTTATAAGTTATAAGTATATTCCATGGTTATAAGTATATAACGTAATTATGGCATCTTATACTATTGGCTATTGGCTCTACCATTGTATAATATCTGGAATAGATTGGCATCTGCCAATTTAATTTATATATGGACATACATCTAGTGTGGCATACACATGTGTTTTATCCATAGTTATCCATACTCGGAAGCTCTAGTGGGAGGACTGGTCTAGAAAATCTAAATTTTTAGGGTACAAAACTTACTGGATTTAAATGACTGTATTTGGCTTTCGGGAAGCCATTTGCAAAACTCGACGAATTTAAACTACAATTTTTACAATTCTCGATTTTTCATGGGGTGGGGTCTTTTCCATATTTTCTTGGGGGTCAACCCTGGGCAAGCACTCCCTCTGGGTAACTATGGTTTTAACTAATTTTTAAAAATAATTCAGATACAAAGTATTATAAATTTTAAACTTTTGAATACTAAACCTCCAAAACAATGTTTTTTTAATAGACTATCATAAAAGGAGTGAGCGAACGAACTTAGAGAGAGAGAGAGAGAGAGAGAGAGAGAGAGAGAGAGAGAGAGAGAGAGAGAGAGATCAAAAACTTACTAAAATTAATAAAGCTGTCAGATATTATAACCATATCCAACATGTTTTGGTTACTATTATTAAAAACTTTAGGGGAAAATCACAAAAGTTTATT
The DNA here is from genome assembly GCA_034698025.1 of Phthiracarus crinitus. Taxonomy (NCBI): domain Eukaryota; kingdom Metazoa; phylum Arthropoda; class Arachnida; order Sarcoptiformes; family Phthiracaridae; genus Phthiracarus; species Phthiracarus crinitus. The sequence goes on along the minus strand of JAQGAW010001043.1, from coordinate 2,115 downwards.
CATAATATGTCATAATCGACAATATAAAAACAATAATAAAAAGTTCTGCAACAAAATAAAAAAGTGAAATTCATATAAAAGGAATAAATTAATAAAAACTTAAATTCTAATATTTATTATTAAATAACTGAAATAATACAATTTATAGTAAAACAACAATAACGATACTTTAATTGAGAGCTTCATTTCTAGAAGTATATTTAACTTAAGAGTTATTTCATGTTTATTAAGTTAAAAGCAACTATAGAATATCGAAAAAAATACATTCAGTCTTCTGGTCAATGTTCAAAACCACAAGTTATACGAGAAATGGATCTAAAAAAATAAATTCGAACTTTGTTTAAAACTTCTCAAATAAAATAAATTTGAAACCTTTCTGCATAAATGTGATAACTTTTTTGTGTAAAGTGTGATAATTTCAATCATATGCTTAAATGATATGTGATATTTATTGTATAATTTTTAAATTTAAAAACTCTTATGAATTCTTTTTTTAAGTACATTTTTTATTTTAATGGTTGCCGATAAAGATGAGATTTTATGTTTAACGCGTACGTTAATGATTTTGGTATTTTAGATAGAAATGTTTTTTTTGTGTAAAATTTCGCTTTAAGCATACCACCAATTATATTAATACCGAATACAATAAACATTAGGACACATTCTGCTGAGCTCACCATAGCTATTAACTCGTAATACTTGTAAGCCGCTATAATAAAATAAGCTAAAAATAAAGCGAAACAAGTGAGCAATTCATAATGAGCTCGCTTTGGTTCTAAGATTCTATTATATAATATATAAAAGGTTAAACTTGAATATATGTTGCGTAGAATTTTCGATTTAGTAGCGCTAAACTTGCATTTATTTATCACTTTTATTTTACTTTCGTTTTAATATTTCAACAACAAAAAGCAGTTTCATTCATGTTACTCAAAATTCGGATGTAAATTATAATTATCTAAATATCAATTCGGTGAGTATTTTTAAAAAATAGTAATGTCACCTCAATTATACCAAAATACTAAAGCTTCCGGCGGTTCCAACTTTTTCAAACCGCATCAAACCTACAAATCTATTTTAGAAACCGCAAGCCGCCTCTATTTTTTTCAGATTAAAACCGCAATAAACCGCTATTTTTTAATTTTGTTAAATTGATTTAAATTTAATATAATGCGGTTCTTTTGTCAAAAGTTAATAATTTTTTAAAAAATTATAGATTATGTAACTATGCTTTGATAGTTGAAAAATTACACAAAATAATTTAATATTTGTTAATTATGCGTTAGATATATATATTTATTAATAAAATTTTAAATATTATGCTTTTCTATCATTCTTATCAATTTTTGTTAATTTTATAAAATTTTAGTGTAGAAATATCACATCAAAATTTAAATTACGGTTTAACAGTGGTTTTTTAGTTAAAAATTTTAACCGCCAATAACCGCAATAATCTTATAAAATCGAACCGTGACCGCACCGCTAAAAAAACCGAGGTTTAACCGCACCATCGGAAGCTTTACAAAATACATATAGTGGCGCGTTATAAATAAAATACAATCCTTTTATGAATAGAAAAATAACCCTGAAAGTCCATTAAATTATCATAAAGAACAGATTTTTTAAAGTCCAATCGCGTCCGCAAACTTCTCAATTTCAAAACCTTTGAAAGAGAGCTAAAGTTCACACAAAAATTTTTCAACGAATTTTAATACAACAAAAATAAGATTGAATAAACTAATAAAGTTTAAATTTTTAAAATATATGGAGCTATAAATATTAAATATTAACAGAGCTACGCAATAAAAGTTTTATTAAGGAATGTTTTTTTTCTAATTTCAATTGTTTATCATGCATTTTTATGAAGTCAAGTTTAAGTGATTAAATATTTAAATCCGCTGTAAGTAAAATTCAGCGAAAAAAGCATTTAAAAATTACATTATGGTAAAATTAGTGTTAAAACTTCGTTACCAAATTTATAACTTCGATTCTATTCTTATAAAATTTTAATAAGTCCATTCTATTCAATTATTATTATAAACAAGAAAGACACATTCACATAGAGCTGACTTTCTAATGGATTATATTATATTCATAGATTAGTCTTTTGGCAAA
>JAQGAW010001042.1:0-21965 GCA_034698025.1 Phthiracarus crinitus | reverse complement strand
CGTACTCATATATAATTTTCCCAGAAATTTGAATATCATTAAAAGAAAAAGGATTATCCTGAATCCGTTGTCTCTAGTTATATAATATAAGCTTTTATCACACAAATTGAATTAAAACAAATATCGAATGAAAATATAAAGTAATCTATTTTATAGTAATCTATATAAAATAAAATATGGTTAACAAAATGTAGAATATATTAAAAATATATTAACGTTATATAGAAAGCAATAATAAGCGTAATATGATAATTAAATAAAATCTATTTAAAACATATTTTGTTCTTCACTTAATTTGATTTTGGGAATTAATAATAATATATTTGAAAGCGGTTTGTATGGAAGATAAACAATAGCCTTCTTCTCCGAGAAGGTATTGATGTTCAACCAATTGTTCGATTGCGTGACATTCAGACATTAACGACGGAACACCAGATTTCAGTGCAATAACACAGAGCGCGGGAACCAACTCGTCGGCACCGACTTCTCCAGACATTCCTGCGCTTTCTTTCAATCGATCGCAAAGTGTTTGCGTTAATCTCACCATTGCTTTCAATTTTGAATGAGGAGATTGTAAATGAATGATGCTTTTGAGGGAAAGCGCCGTTTCTTCGATTAAATTCGGATCGATATTATCGCTGCAAATAGTTTTCAAATCGTTAAACAGGTATAACTCATTCATTCCCGCTTTGAGTGCTTCTTCCTCTTCGAAGTACACGATTCGGAATAAATTCTTGATTAACGGCCAAATGGGTGGATATAAGTAATCAGCGACAGTGAAGTACATTAAAAAATGTTGATTTTGCAATAAACTACTATTCTGTGGCGTATAATACTGTTCGTTATCAAACATAATCAATGTTAACATTAGAGTTATAGTTTGATGAGAGCTCGATATATCCGAAGCGATATTAAGAAAATGTCTCTCTATTGCCTCAGATTCTAATCGATTAATTTTAATTTCGTTCCTATCATTCACACCACACTCGCCATAACTATCATTATTATCACTATTTTGGTCGAACAAGAGATTGCTTTCCTCGCGAACACACTTCCGAGACACGAGTAACGGTTCGATTCGGTTAACGATTTGGTGCTGAAACTTACGCAACCATTTGGCCAAAGGATGTTCACAATCACTAAGTATGGCACACATTATCTGTTTGACCGTATAATGATCGGCATTAAGCGTTGGACAACGAAATTGTTTAAGTTTGGCGCTATTATTCAGTTCGTATTGCAATATAATAGCGTATAGTTGTTGCTGACTCGCAATCGTTTCGTTATCCAAATGGAAAACGTTTTGCTGTTGAATCAACTTTTTCGCCGCTTCTTCTAAAGTTCTTCTCTGCGTTAAATGCATTGTGTGATACTTTTCCGCGTCTTTCGCTTTCGCTAACTCTATGTTCTCAGTAAGTCTTCGTTGAAGTTCCAAACGAAGTGTCGCTCTCTTCAGCGGATCCGTTGTTAACCGAAATCTGTGCTCAAATATTTTATTAAGCAATAGATTTTCTTTGAACGCTTTTTCCAGATAACTATTACTATTACTGGACGACTGTATCGATGGTTCCAGTGATGACAACTTCTTCGCTCTCATCACTGTTTCCACACAATTATTATTATTATTATTGTGATTATTGTTGCTGTTGTTTGCGTTAAACTTTTGATTAGCGATATCTTCGAGTCTGTCCACGCAATTCTTAAGCGTTATTACGCCGAACCGTAATTGAGTTCGAAACTCATCGTTAGATTGGTTTTCGAATAATTCATTTCGCAGATAACAACTCAACGCATTGATTCCATCCAAATATAGTTTGAATGCTTCGCTATAATTAGCGTTTGAATCGTTTTGCTGCGCACTAACTATTATGTTATATAATTCTTTCTTCAAAGCACTCATTATTTATTGATGATATTTAACGCATTTTAATCTAATTTACGATTAAAACACTGATTGATTAAATAATTGGCGTTCAGTTTCCTAAACTTTCAAATCAACTAAATTTTACAAGTACTCTAAAGTCTAGACTACAAATTTAACATTTAATGTTAGCAATAATACGCTTTTTTCAATCACAAATAACGTCAATTTAATACAATACACTTAAAATAAAGCGTATACTAAAACGGTTTAATAACTGTAACACGAAATGTTTAGTTGTGATCGATTGACGATTCACGAGATTCACCACAAGATTTATAATTTGCATAAATCTTACGATGTTTAAGCAAATAATTTAAATGATAACTTAACAGTTAACACATAGCGGTTAATAGATTTTAGCGCAACTCATTTACCATAATATACTGTATTTATGATCGATTACGCGAATAAATGTCGAGCATAAACGTTAAGCGCTAACGCTTTAACGTTTGAGCTTTTGGTGAACACTAGTTTGATTAGATTATTATTTTTTTGTACATAATTACGATACATATTCATTAATATAGCTTTATTATAGTTGGTTACAAAGTTCTAGTATTTAATTGATGCATATATGATAATCATTAGGTTTTGACGCATTTATTCAATCAGTATTTAAATCATAATTAAATTAATTAAATCGTTTGCATAGTTTTGGCTGTCATCACACATACAAACGTACGCGTATTTCTTTTATTGATTTATGTTTATAAACTATAGTTAAAACACGGATATCGTTGTAATAACGCCTACCTATTAACTAATCATATCTATTATAGCATTATAGCACATATTAGTAATGGAGTATTGGTTGATATCAGCGCCGGGAGAGAAGACGTGTCAACAGACGTGGGAATCGTTGAACGGCGCGACTCAACGGCAAAACGATTTGTGCAAAAACTTCAAGTTTCACATTCCAGACCTAAAAGTGGGAACATTGGACCAATTGGTTGGTCTCAGCGATGATCTCAATAAGTTAGACACTTATGTTGAGAATGTGTGTCGAAAACTAGCGGCAGCTATCGGTGACACTTTAGATAATAGGAATCAGCAGCAGATTTCGGAACATCTTCAGGCAAATGGACAGGATTTGGACACATATATCACTCGGTTTCAGTGGGATTTAGCCAAATATCCCATAAAACAATCGCTTAAATCGCTTCAAGACATAATCAATAAACAAATCGGTCAAATCGATAGCGATATGAAGGCTAAGTCTTCATCTTATAATAATTTGCGAGGAAATCTTCAATCACTGGAACGGAAACAAACTGGTTCTTTGTTAGTACGAAATTTGGGCGAATTAGTCAAACGAGAGAATTTTGTGATTGGAAGCGAGTATTTAACCACACTTTTGGTTGTGGTCCCCAAATCATATTTTAAAGACTGGCAACTAAAGTACGAAAAGTTGACGGATATGATTGTTCCGCGTTCTTCTCAATTAGTTTTTGAGGATCACGAACACGGCTTATGGACCATAACATTGTTCAATAAAGTTGTGGACGAGTTTAAAGCGCACGCCAGAGAGAATAAGTTCGTTGTCAGAGAGTTTCAGTACAACGAAGAAGATATCACTGCTGGAAAAAATGAAATCGTGAAACTGGAGAACGATATGAAGCGTCAGTACCAGGTTTTGTTGCGATGGCTTAAAGTTAATTTTAGCGAAGCGATTATCGCTTGGATTCACGTTAAAGCTTTGAGATTATTCGTGGAATCTGTGCTTAGATATGGATTACCAGTTAATTTTTTGGCGGTTTTAATTCACCCAAACAAACGTTCACAACGAAAACTTAGAGAAACCCTTAATGCACTTTACGCTCATTTGGATACCTCGATATCTCAAGGACCCATCGATGACATTCCAGGTTTCAATATGGGACAACAAGAATATTATCCATACGTTTTCTTTAAAATTAATATCGATATGTTAGGAAGTTTCGCCGTTTAATTATTTTTAAAAAGTTTAAACAGGATTATTATTTCTAATATTTGGTGAAACTTACGATTACCGTATTCTAGAAATAATTATTTCAAAGCGCATTAACGTAATTCAAGAAATAGAGTGTAGTTTTAACTATTATAACTGATCGGTATTGAAATATCTAAGAATTTTATTTAATTTAATGGAGATTATAGTGTATAGTTTAAAGGATTATATTATTCGTTATAAATTATTGTTAAATCTAAACTAAATTGAATTGTTATTTCATTATTTAATGTTTAAATTAAACTTATCGTTACAATTTAGTTTAAATGAAAAATTGTTAAATTTAATGATCGTTTAATAACTATTCTTCATATCCTAAACGTATGTCTACAAAAGGTGTTTCTTATCTACAGCATAATGAGTGCAGTATTGACTAATTAATGCATTCAATTGAAATTATTATTTTTTAAAATTTTAATTTTACCTCATTTAAAGTATTCTGTAATGACATACGAAACTAATAACATATGAGATTTAGATTGATATAAATTAAAGTAAATCTTGTTTTACTACTTTATATAATAAGTCTACAAATTACACCGTATATACGGTACTAGGTTTACGCTTAACATATTCTTTTCAATTCAAATTTTCATCAAATATGAGTTAGTTTTTCAAATAATATTTTTGGTATTCGAAAAAGAGCTGATTTCGTACAAACTTGTACTTTGGTACACGTTTCAGTATATTTGAAAATGTTTGCAATAAAAGTAAAAGTTTTAATGAGTGTTAGGCTTACATACGTTCTTATTAAAAAATTCTATTACGATAATTACTAAACAAGAGGAAAACATTTATGGAACTCAACTTTTCTTTCAGTTAACGAAAGTTATTAGTTTATAATTCAAAATTTGTTAAGCAGATGATGGCATAAGTGTGGACACGCGAACGGTAATCTTCAAATCTGTTACTTGACATTTGTTAAAAGTGAGTTAATCACAACCAAAACGTCAAAATGTTTGCGTTTAATTTTTATCAAAACCAATACATTATAAATTAAGATTAAACTTTTTACGGATTTAATACTTGTCCCGATCGAACTTCTGATCCATAAATTTATTCCAAAGTAATTACATTCTAAATGAAATATGCATAAAACTTTTTAAGTTTTATTTACATAGTTTAAAGAAAATTTATTTTGTTGCGATTTTAGAAAAATTTTAGTTTTTTTGTAGTTGCAAATAATTTATTCATAGCTATATTTAACGTCAAAAGTTATTAAGTCGCTTCATATTTCATTTATCCATAAGATTTTTGTATCGTGCTCTCGATTTTTCTAATCATTGCGGGCGCGACACTAATTAAATTGCTTTGTTTGGTTCGGGTTTCAATTTAAAAAACTGAATCATCCGGGCTTTTCTTCCAAAAATTATAAAGCTTTGGTAATTTTTATATTGATAGAAAATATGAAGATAAACAATATTTAATTATATAAATAGAATATTTATAAAACTAATAATAGTTACAGATTTACACTAATTTAATAAATAATCGCTAATTATTAAGTTATAATTATTATTAATATATTCTTGAAACTTAAGAAATTTGTAAAAATTATAGATAAAATAATAACGGAACACATGGTATACTTATTAGTGCTGTGTGTGTGTGTCAAATGTAACACGTGTTTGAATGTTTTCAATTTCCTGTTCCTTTTTAGTAATGTCTGATATTGTGTGCACATTTATTTGAAACGAAATGAAAGTAAGCAATCATTTATTAAATCATTATAAATCTAATAACTTTTAAATCAACACAATTTACAGCTCAATATATCATATCCGGCGACTGGTTGTCAAAAATTGATAGATATCGACGATGAGAAGAAATTGCGAGTGTTTTACGACAAACGGATGGGACAGGAGGTCGAGGCTGACTCTATCGGTGATGAATGGAAGGGTTATGTGGTTCGCATCGCCGGTGGAAACGACAAGCAAGGCTTCCCAATGAAGCAGGGAGTGCTCACTAACACTCGAGTGAGACTATTGTTATCGACGGGACACTCGTGTTATCGTCCGCGACGTACAGGAGAGCGAAAGAGGAAATCAGTTCGCGGTTGCATTGTTGACGCAAATTTGAGTGTTTTGGCTCTCATTGTCGTTCAAAAGGGTATGAACAATATTTTAATTAATAATAATAGCTTTACGCGTATTTATTAATGTTTTAATTGATGATCGAAAGGCGAGAAAGAAATTCCTGGTTTGACAGACACTACAATTCCGCGTCGTTTGGGACCGAAACGAGCGAATAAGATTCGAAAACTTTTTAATTTATCGAAAGAGGATGACGTGAGACAATACGTTGTTAGACGACCATTGCCTCAAAAAGAAGGAAAGAAACCACGAACTAAAGCGCCGAAAATCCAACGTCTAATTACTCCGAAAGTGATTCAACGAAAACGCAGGCGTTTGGCGAAGAAGAGACAGCGAGCGGTTAAACGACGAGATCAGGCGGCAGAGTATGCAAGACTTCTCGCCCAAAGACAGAAAGAAGCGAAGGAGAAGAGGGCTGAAGAGGCGCGTAGAAGACGATCATCCGCTTCTTCAGGCGGAAAAACGGCCAGTTCTTCATCCGCTTAAATGTTTACTATTAATTTAGATAATAATTTAGAATTAATATGAATAAAATCATTTTCTTTTGAAATGCTATTTTTTAATGAATGAAAACTGAAATCTACTGTACATTATAATCAAGTGATTGAGGACATAACCCGATTATGCACGACATACCTGTAGCACATGTTTCCTAAAGTTTATTTCTAAAGTTGGTTTAAAGCAACTCTTTTTAGTAGAGATATAATCTTAGACAAAAAACAACCATTAATGTTATATGCATTAAACAATACAATTGCAAATATTTACTTGAAACGGTATCTCATCATTTTGCCCCAAAACTTCTTTATAGCATAGTTTAAAAACTTTAAATCAGCCAATAAACTGATTAAAATAAGAAAATTCATTTGAATAAATTGTACGGTAGTCTAGCGAAGTGTTGGCGCATTAAGCTTTACAATGTACCGTACAGTCCATATTAGACTAGTAAATCGTTAGAATTCTCGAACCCGACTCGCACGACATGCTTCAACCCAACCCGAACCTGACTGGCTTCTACCAGATAACATCCGATTATCAAAATATTTTTTAATTATTCTAATTTTGTTAAATTTTCTATAAAAAATAGTAAAACTTACTTAAAAATAGAAAATAATATTAAATAATTACCGTAAGTATTATTATTACAGTAAGTTATATAAAATTTCATTTTAAAATTATGCAAAAATTTTTATAAGTTTTATGGTATTAATCGATGTTTTATTGGTTTGTCGCGTTTTCTCAATTTAAAATTTTTGAAACCCGACCCGAACAGTTTTGAGCCCGAATCCGACCCAATAAATTTGTCGGGTACCCGTTTACTAGTCTAGTCCTTATTACCCTATATGTCTATATTATAGACTCTTTAGCAACACATCATTAGTGCATAATTTTGTTAAAAACCAACGCTTTTTAATCCGCTCTATCGAATGGTAAAGTAGAGTTGGTTTGGTATTAATATAGGTTTAAGACAAATGAAAATTTATTTACAATCACTATTTTACCGAATTTTTATCCAAAATTGTATAGTTAATGTCTATACAGTATTACAGTATTGTAAACGTGTTCAATAGTTTAAATGAATGAAGTTTCTTCATTTCGCTCCACTTTAATGAATTTTCAAGTTAATAAAATTCAATTAAAAGTTAACAAGTTTTGCTGGCAATCGATTTTAGTTTACTGCAAATATTAGTCATAAATAATAATATCAACGAGTATTTTAAGATATCTTTATTGCTCGAAATTTTGAATTTAACTGCATCTTAAAATATTATTTTTTAATTTTCGTTTAAACATTATTAAAACATCGTTTAAATATTATATTTATTATTTAGTTTTCAAATATAAAAATAAAATCTCTAATCCCGAAACAAAAAGTGAAATTTTATACTTAAAACAAGTTTTGCATCACAATTACAATCATAATCTAAGCTACATGTCGTAGAATTGCTTTATACCTTAATCTCGCGTGTAATTTGAAAATTGATGATTTTTTACCCATAAATTCATTTTATCGCGAGTGCGCGTATGGCGTGATTCTACGATAATAAAGATATTATCGATGAAAAATATATTTCTGAAACGAGTGCTGGAAAATGTTTTAAAATAAAAAAATAATTTTATAGAATAAAGAAAATCAAAAATTAAATTTCAAATTTAGGATTCAGTACACGTTTTGCCGATTCTGTATTTATTATTATTATCTTAAATTAGTATTCAAATGTATTTCAAACGCTTACCGTTAGAAGAGAATATCCATTAACTTAGTAATTACTGTAAACGAATAATTAGTTAAGAAAGAATAACGCAAATAAACAGAATTTGTCAATATTTTTCAATTATGAATAATTAATTTATTTCGTTATTTACAAATAACAACATTATGATATGGATTATAACTTAACGTTATATAAAAAATATACAAATTTGATAATAGCTTTAAAAATAATGATACCTAATGATGAACAATGAGAACAAGTTTAGAATTAGTCGTACATATGCGCAAAAACTTGTTGCGTCAATCGTACGTATTCATCCCTTTCTTCGTCATTCATTTGGGAAATCGTTTCGTCATTTATTTCGCTGAGAGGTATTAAGTGTCCGCCAATTTTCACCATTGGTATGTTAGCCTCCAATTCGTCGTCGTCTTCGCTCATAATTTCGTCTTCATCTGCGACCACTTCATTATCGTTTTCAACTTTAATCGCAGACAGCAGATGTGAGGCTGCGTTTGCGTTGTCTTGTTTTTCGTGAATCAGAAGAGTTTCGAGTATTTCTTTTGATGGCTCGTTATCCGAATTAAACGATACCGAAGTTATCTTCGAAGATAATTGTTTATTCGATGATTTAGATGGCATGGAATACAAGCTGTCATTAATATGATTGGATACAGTGCTTTCAGACATCCACGCGGGCTGTTCTTTCTTAATGACTACTTTATCTTCTGATGGCGTTCTGCCATCGCTTAAGTTAGACTTGTCTTCAATTTTGACGCTAAAGTTATCGGAATCATTGAATGAGTTTCCGTACTCACCATTAATACTTCTAAATCGATCGCTGTCTTTCCATTGTTTGTCTGAGAATGGATTATTAGAATTATTAGCGTGTGATTGCTTTCCTGATTCGGTTTTAATATCGATATCAGGTTCTAATAAATCAGACGTTAGTCGTATGTCTTCCACATCTTTCAATAATAGCCACAACGGTTCCATCATTTGATTAAACTTCGCTAATAATAGACGTGAATCGGCTTTTGGCATATGATTGGGATCTTCTTTAACTTCTCCGCCACAGAATGAACACCTAAATGTTAATCAAACACAATATAAGCATACGTTACAGTAAGTGATGGCATGGAGTGTGAGCTCACCTCAACTCTCCAGTGTTGTGATCGAAAAGTTGGTGCACTTCGAGATCAGTGAACGTGTTGTGACACTCGTCGCACACGAATGAGGCGCGAGAAGTGAGATCTCTCTCTTCTAACTCGATCTTCTTCCTCATGTGATCCAATTTGTATTTCACTACATTAACGAATGCCTTGTAATTGATGTAATAATAGTTATGTCTTTGCGCCTTTCCATCGATTCCAGTCTCAACTCTCAGCTTAATTCGAATCAGTTTATCGGTTTTGAGCTGAGCTAATATCGATCGCAAGTGTTTTCGCTCGAATCTGAGCAAATCAATCATTTGGTCCTCTTTGATCAAATGTTTACGAATCAATAGATCCACGACTATAACGCTTTCGATTGGATAGAAACCACGCATCACTTTCTGAACCAAATGTTTGAGTGATCGCGGAATTTCCATCACTTATATGGTATATGCACCACAAACAGCACAATTCAGTCCATCATATTCGGCATACCATTACAACACAACCATTGATTACGTTATTTGAATGAACTCACTCTTTATATCATACATTAATGACGTTTACATTACGTTCACATGTCGGGTATAAGTATATAGTGATTCGCAAATACGTTTATGCGATTCTTCTCTTCACTCGTTTTTATTTGTTTGATTTCTCTATTCTTCTCAATCACACAATTTAATTGTGTTTGAATGTATTAACTCTAACTTGAATTAACTTTCAAACAATAAATCGCATGAAAAATAGTAATTTTTTGTTTATTGCAGTTTGTAAACAAATCAAACTATCGATAGTATGTCAAACGATTATCGATATGTATAGCGAAACGTATCGTGTGAATTAGACTAGTAAATCGTTAGAAATCTTAAACCTGAACCCGACAGGCTTCAACCCGACCCGACCCGACCCGATGATCAAAATATTTTTATAATTCTACTAATTTTGCTAAAATTTTCTAAAAAAATGTAAAGTTAGTAATATAGAAAAATAGAAAAATACTTAAAAATAGAAATAATATTTAATAATTAAGTATTATTTAAGTAATTAATTATAATTATAAAAATTATAATTTTATAATTTTTTGATACAACAAATTTTTATAATTATAATTAATTACTTAAAATGTATATGAACAACAATATTAAACAATTCTAAAATTATTATTTAAGTTATATAAAAATGCAATATTTCAAAATTTTTGGCAAAATTTTAAAAGTTTTATGCTATAAATCGATGTTTTATTGGTTTGTCGGGTTTTCTTCCAAATGTTTCAAAACCCGACCCGAACAGATTTGAGCCCGAACCCGAACCCGACATTTCGGGTACCTGTTTACTAGTCTAGTGTGAATCACTTTGAGCTTATTCCTCATCTCGCAAATACCATACATATTTTGGTACTGTTTTTGTGGAAAATCTAATAAATAGGAGGCAATATGTACCGATAGATTATAAACTAGAATTGGAGACGTTTCTCCAAACTAGAGAAAATAAACCTAAATTTTTTTGAAAACAATCTTACTTTTAGATGGGTTATAAAATCTAATCCTTCTTATAGAAAGCAGTAGAGCCTCAAAATGATAGCATTTGCTACTTTTTTGTTTCATAAGCTATAAGTCTGTATTTTGTATGCACACGAATCACAAAAAAGGAGTTGTTTTAACTCCATTTATTATTGCTATATTTGATATTTTTACTAATTATCGTTATAAATGTTAATTTGCTAGTTTATATGCAATTTTCAAAAAAAAAATTGAAAATTTGTCGTTTAAATCCGATGATTTTTGCGTACATCTTATAATTTCAATTAAAAAAAATATGTGGAAAATTTCAAACACGAAAAATTTATTTTACAAAATTTTCAATTTTTTTAAATTTATAGTTATTCTTTGATTTATAGGATATTTCTTATAAAAATAAATGCTATTTTTAATGCTATTTTGTTAAATTTTTAAATCTATTTATAGCGCTAATTATATACTATAAATGCTATTATTTTGAGGCTCTAGTGAGCAGTTATAGCTTTCTTTCAAATTACACGAGCCTTAACTTTTGGTTAAACTTTATCAAAACACTAGTTTTATCAGTGATATAAATTTAAGTTTCTGTTGCTAAATTGAACTCCTACTCCGTAAAGATTTTAATTCTCTAGGAATTTTCAAGAGATTTACCCCACCCATTATTTACATTAACGGGAAAAATAAATTTAATAAAAATTACTACAGCAAGAATTTTTTCAATTACTTTCCCACTTAAAATAATGATGTTTTAACACTCTTTATTAATATAATGTATTATTTATTAATTATTTACTTTGTTTATCATAGAACGATGCTATCTTATAATGGTTATTATTAAGACTAGGTATTTCGTGGAAAATACAGCATTTTTTCTTTAATCGTATGACCGGGTGATTTATGTTAACATCTATTAGATATTGCTAATTAAATAAAAGTAGTTTTATTTTCCCGGTATTTCCCAGTTTTGGATGTTTAGTAAATTATTCCCGGATAGACATATAGTCTAAAAAATGTTCCCTTTTCTGCTATAAAAAAACAAATGTCTACGTAAAAATATGAAATTAGGGCCTCAAAAATTAGTAATTTTTCAACTGATTGTAAAAGTTTATTGTGTCAAATATGCATTAGAACCATACTGTAATGCATAATTGCAGACAAAGCTTTACATAATATAATTTAAAGATGTCGAATAATATGCAATTCAATAATAATTTTTTTCCCTGAATGAATTCCATAATTTTATTCCTGATTTTGATATATTTTTTGTTTCCGATTCCCTCCCGTTATAACTACTTTTTAGTCCCGAAATCCCCAGCCCTAGTTATTATACTGTAAATACAATATAGTTTTTTTTGTTTTGGCACTATTTATTATTTTAAAGTAAAGTTGTATTTATATTTCAAACATAATTAAAGTAACATAATTGATTAACGTTTCGTAAAATACAAGTAAATTTTTATAAAACTAACTTCTGTAAAATATTTTGGATTAATATTTTTTTAAAGAAAAAAATATGTATTTTATGTCAATTTAGAGATAAGATTTTAGGCTCAGACTAAGCCTATGCAGTAGGCTTAGGCTTAGACTCCAATATATTGGTTAAGCTTAGGCTTAGGCTCTAGGCTTTAAAGAATTTTTATTGATCATTTAATTTCTGTAAAATTCCCCAAATATATTAGAAATGTTGAGTTTAAAGTTCAATAAATATAAGAAATAACTATTTTTTGTGCACTCTGGAGCATTGCCTTAACATTAAAATTAATAATATCTATAAATAAAAATTACTTCCTCGAGCCTAGAGGTCAGCCTAAATTAAGTGTAAGATGTAGGTTTAGGCTCCTAAAATTATTATAGGTTTAGGCTTATGCTCTAGACTGAGCCTAAGCCGAATCTTAAGGTCAAGCCGCCTAAATTGCTAATCTCTATGTCCATTAAACAAAAATCGGTGTTAAATTTGATGTTTTTTGTTACACTAAATAAGCTTATTTAAAAATTTCATTTCCCTATTTAGAAAACCTTTCTGATTTTGTAAAAAGCAATTGCTTCACCCTATGTTTATATAAAAATATTGTTCCATTACCATTACCGTTAAACTACTACTAGTGTTATACGTTGTCGGTCACAGACCTAATTTGACCGAATATGACCGCCGAAAATAAGAAAATAAATTTCGGTCAAATGCAACAATTAACCGAATTTTATTTATTTGAAAAAAATTTCGGTTATGACCGAATATTACCTCCGATTTTATAATTTTTATATGGCCGACAACGTATAACACTAACTACTACCAAACCACTACCAAAAAAATTAAGTTTGCAGTTTATGGAACAAAAATAGTCACAGTTTTTCAGCGTGAATAGAAATGTAGTGGTTTTTGTTTCGAAAATATAAAATTATGATTAATCAAAGCAGTTATTCATTCTTTTGTTTGAAGTTTAAACGGTTTAATTTAATTACTTCATTAGTTAAGTTTATTTATTTAACGAAAGCTTAATTATTTGATTTTTCCGTAAATTTGATATAAACTTAACAAATTTTTTAGTTAATTATGTGATAACATTTAAAAATGAAGTTAAATATTTAATTACACCCATTTAATTATAACTTCACAGTTAAACCTGTATGTAATTATTGGCAAAACTTTGTAATGTATTGTAATTATAAAATTACTTTTAGTATAAACTAAGTTAAGGTATGCTCTATTAAAAAATAATATTACGAAATTCTACGATCTTATTCTTCTATTAATATAAGCTTACGTTTAACTTAATAACTTAAAGAGCAAACTATCATAATATTTTATTTTGTTTGTTATCAAACACTGATGACACTGTAACATAGTAACACAAGTCTATCAATTATAGTTTATTTTTTATGAGAAAATACTTTTATGTTTATTCAGTAAATGATTTTTACATTGATTGTCACTAAATCTTTACATTTATTCAATTCAGTGATTATATAAAGTTTTTTTATTCCAAAATTTTTTACAACTTCAACGACATTTGTTTAGAATATTGTTTTGATTTTCTGTTTGAACTCGATATTCATTTAAGTTAACGTTACAAAAGATTACGTTCCGATATATTTTCAAAATTATTTTAAAAATAAATTTATAGAATGACTTATAATCATTTATATTTCGCGTTAAAATATATAAAAAAATAAGCTGATCAACGCAGCCATATTACAGAAGTGTTAAAAGAGTTTGGATGAATATACTGTATGGCTGACGATAATTTGCAAACAAAATTGAAACTCTCGCGATAATAGGTTTATAATATAAATTAGATAACAATATTACTGTATATATAATAAGCTTAACAGTGAAAACAAAATCAGTTGTTACTCACCAAACATAATACTAACAATTATTCGGAAAATAATTGTTTGAAAAGCTGTCATTAAATGACTTAATTTAAGTAATAATAGCTTAGTTTACATAACATACACGTTTACAACAATTATATATTCAATCAAATTATCGAATACTCCTCTTTAGCTTAATTTTAGCCAAGTTTTTATTACCACATATAAAATGAGTATACAATAAATGCATTGTTTTATATCTTAATTAAATATTTCAATTATAATTTGCAAAACTTGGGTCAGAAATAAAATTTAAAAAACAAAACTCAGCTCTACTTTATTATCGTTTGTTTATATGTACATTAAATTAAAATCACTATACACTCTAAATTAAAAACATTATTTATATGTACACGAAAACTAATATACAGAATTTAATTATATTAAATTATTTATCACGAATCAAAATCATTAAAATAAATAAATAAATAATAAACAATAAATAAATTAAAATTTTCAATTTAGCTTTCAGTAAAAGGGGTTTTGAATTGACAACAAATACAATATATTATGCTAAGTTAATGAATAGAACTATACTGTTATTGTAAGACTTATTAATAATAAAAAAGTAGTGAGAAGGAGAAGGATTAACAGTATTGAACAGTATTGTATGTCTCACTGTTGTGATGTTGGCTGCAGCGGTGAACTGGTGCTCGGGTTCAACATAATAGCTATAGCCTATAGCATAGCATTCTCTTCTTCTATCAGATGTCTGTTGTTTTAGTGCCAATGAAAATAGACGATAAAAATAGCAACGATTGTATTTAAATGCGTTTTGCAGACAACAGTTTATTTTGAGTTTTTCAATTGATTTATGAGCCTCACTGAACAACACAACATTTACGCTTCTTCTTAATGTTCACCTGTTCCACTACTTGCGAAGCATCATTCGGTGGCACAACAATTCCGTGCTGCACCTCAACTACTGCTGGCTCATGACTTTTTGGAGTTCCATTCATTTCTGCTGACTTCTCTAAAGGCGTCACTTCTGACTTCTCTACTTCATTGAAATTTGACGAGTCTATGGTTTCTTTGGTTGGGGTTATAGGTTTGCCTTCTTTTATTAGGTTCACGATTATGTCCGCTTCTCGACTCAGTTTCGAACCTGGTCTGAATGGGTTGTCCACACCGTTATCCATATTCCTATAATTACACAACAATACAGTATATATAAGTATATGTATGTTTTAGGTCTTACATATAACGTTAGATAAATCAATTCAACTAATTTTAATATAGTTTCACGAATGATTAATCACCAGTTAAATTATAATTAAACACTAACATACAGTTACTGCGCCGTACAGTACGTACTGGTTTTAAAATAGCTTTTCATTCAAATCTCAAGTTAGAATTCAAGTTTTTCACTCAACTCTACGTTCAAGTAATTAGTTTTGATCGCAACAAACAATTGACGCTATTATAGCTTATTTGCCGTTTGCACACATTTCTGTGATAAAACAATAATACAATTTACTTTCTAGTTTTTTCAAAACTTCACATTACAAGAACCAGAGAATTGAACAAACATTAAGTCAATACAAATATTGACATTTAAAATGACAGCATAGTATGATAAAAATAAAAAACTCAGAGATAACTTTAGACTACAGGCAAAATCATAGAGCGTTAATATTGTGTGCATGTATTTGTATGTATGTGTGTGTATGTGTGTGTGGCCTTCAATGTGATCAAATTTAACGATTAAAGCCAAAAAATGATAATTAGGTAAAAGTTTGTGTGATTGACAAGAAATGTTGCCGATTTCCCGTTATGTGCGATCGAATTTACATAATGGTGTATACAGTATTTGGTGTATATGTTGGTGTATAGTGGAGAGTCAGTCAGAGTCACAGTTTGCGTGCATATTCAATGTTAGCGAACAAATAGTGAGGAAATATGTTCTAGTTTTTAGTTGACTCATACCGTGAGTAATACTTTTTGTATTATATTCATCACATATTAGCCGCGATTGTCTAGAAATGTCCCTGACTTTCATAACACTAATGCCAATCATAAATACTGCATAAATCAGAATAACATCAAACAGATGTTCCATCTCTTAATATACGCTCTTAAGATAAAAATATTTTCTCACTCTATTAAAAACTTGTATAAAGCACTGTAAGCATTTCACTATGAAATGAAGAGAGTTTTTGCTCCTAATAAATAAGTTTATGTCATATTTATGTCATTTGTTGCGCATTAAAATAAAGAGTGAAACATAGTGAGCGTAAGAGCCGGTATCAAAATCAACGAATTGATTATACTGTGGATTCATATCTAAAATGATTTATCTCTGTTCACACACAAGTATAAAATAAAACTTTTCAATTCATAATAACACACATGTATGCTATGTTTACATTATATATAAACTTAACATTTAATCTCATCTCAAAAAATGTTTTCTTCTATGTCATCATCGCATTTAAAGTGGAAATAAAATATATTCGCAGCACATCTGCACATCTGGTAACACAGTATAACATAACATAACATATCATAGAAGAGCTGCGTTTTTATGACTGCAATATAAATAAAACGAATAAATGGAAATTCAGTGTGAATTTGCAATATAATAATCATAAAAAAATTATATCTTAATTACGCGGAAGGTATGCTAAAACGAATAAAATTGAAGGTAACAAATAGAAAATGGTTATGAATTATGAAAGAGTTAGAAATAGAGAGATAGAGAGAGACAGTCTTACACATCATTATTGAGATCGACGAACACAACACGTTTTGGCATTTCTATTAAATAGAGTTTCAAACGCGCATCAATTGTCGAAGAAGAGCGCGGTATCGATGATAACACCATATCATATGACACAACTGATAAACACGAACTTACTTTAGCAGCAGTTACTCTATTACTCTATTACATACACTGTTAAAAGTATTAGTTTTATTCAATAATAAACATTAGATAAAATGCAATGATAGAGAAAGCAGTATATACTGTCTAATACTGTATTATGTTTGTATATATACAATACAGTACAGCATACAGTATAAGATATATTTGGATATATTTATATAACAGTTACAGTTCACATAATATAGTAGTGTTGGAGAGCATAGCAGACTAGAGTGCGAGTGAGACGAAGAAAAGCTGCAGCAAAAGCATTAGTCAAAAGCCGATATGTTTGCCGAAGGAGTCGTCCATTTTAGGCACTAAAGCGCAGAAGTGGCACAAGTGGTGCCTTATTATGAAAAGACATTTAAGAGCGCTGTTAATGCTGTTATACTTGGCATCATTTAAATAACATACACTTTCGATAAATGACGTGATTTACAAGTTATGCTAAGAATGTATTAACCAATGTTATGTTATGTTACGTTGTGTTGCTTTAATTAAACTGAATATTACATAATAATCCACATTTAACTCACTTATTATTTAATTATTTCATTAAATAAGGAAACAACGAATGATCACATCAATTGAAATCAATTAAAACTAATCAAAAACAATATTTAGTTTTGACAAACAAAAACACAAACTTATTTAAACTTAAAACTAAAAACAAATAAACAAATAAACAATAAAAATATTTATCGATACCTTTATGACTATAATATAATATTTATAGCGCGTAATAATAAAAACAACTAAAAACGTTTTAAAATAAAGATCACACTAAAAATAAATAAATATCACAAATATTTAGTAATAAACGGATCGCTTTTGCACACTAAACACACCGGATATTTGAACTTAGTTTTGAAACTAAGATATAACTGGCGTTAACATTGCGTTAGACTGATATAAAAGTTTAGGGCAGTGTCTCATCGCTAACAAGTACTTAAATAATCAGTCAGAGCTATGCGTCACTCTTCGCATACACAACACACACACAAACACAGGTTCACTGCAGACGCTATGTTGCGGCAGTGATCAGATTTTTGTTGTTTGATTTTTTTGCGATACTACTCCCTCACCTCCTGTTCCCTCTGTGAACAGAAAATTATACGATTATGTTAACCTCTATATTAAATCGCGTTATTTTCCATCTTTTTTTGTTATGCGATGCCCAAAACTAATCTAAATAATAGCATCGTATGAATTCCTGTTTTGTAGCGTATTATCAATTTCTCGTGATTTTAATGCATTAAAGGTTTTCAACCTTTTTCGCAGTTGCGGTTCATTTAAAATCAAAAAAAATAATTTCTCAATAAGCGTTCACTTTTTTTATTAGTGAATCATACAATCGCTTAATTGTATTTGAAGACTTAACTCTTTAACGATTTGCGTTTATATCGCCCAACGTCTATGTTATTCTTAAACCAGCCTCGAGTTAATTTATTTTTAATTTAAAGTTGAAGTCACTCATTAATCTATGAAAAGTTTGAACGAAATTTATTTTTATTGACTCGTGAGTGCGTTGCGTTTGAAGAGTTTTCTATGCGCACAACTTATTTCTATTTAAAATCAATCGAAATAATTTTAAGAATTTTTTAAATATGCGCTTATTTTATATTATGTATTCAATTGTGATTATTGTTCATATTTTCTGTATAGGCTTTATAGTAATATATTTAAATAGAATATTTAATTCCGGAATGAAATTTATGAATCCTTATCAGACAAAATGTTGTTTTAGCTTTAAGTTACTAAAAATATTAAATATTGATATAAAATTTTTTTGCTTACAAAATGATTGGAAATTCGAGGTTTGATTCACAAATGAATTTCTAGATCGCATAAAATTATAAATAGTTAAAATAACTAGACAAATATAAATTACAAAAATAAATCTCAGTATAAATGGTTTTTTTTGGTAATTAAATTTTTAAAAATGTGCGTGCTTTTCTACAATTTACAACATTTACAACGTAGATATTTAGTTTTGTGGTTAATTTACATATTTTTATTTTAAATATTATTTTAAAACTAGAAAAATAAAAAATTTAAATGATTATTTTAACGGTTTAAACCATTCGTGTAAAGTTAACGATAAGGTTATTCGTTTTTAACGAGTTAAAAAAACTAAACTGTAGTTAACAGATAACTTCTTTGCTTGTGTACCATGCAATTTAAGCGTTCAACATGTTTTGGTGGATTCACTTTGAAATCATTATTTTTTAATTGTGATTAGTTATTGATAATGGGTTTAATCTTTTTTATAGCTTTTAAGCTTGACATTCGTTAATTTTCGAGTATACTGTATATATATTTAACAAAAATAAGTTAAAACTCGAAGAAAAACATTAACTTTAATAGATAAACATATATAAATAAAATATATAAAAATATTTGGTTAGAATTAATTTAAACTTTTTCACTGTTAAGGTTAAAAGTTACCGTAAACTTTTATGATTAACTTTAACAGATGCGGATCACTAATATCAACAAAATTGTGATTTTGAATTATTTATGCTACAGTATTGTATTAAAATGGTTTATATTATTTTTGTGCAAATAAATAAAAGTAAAATTAGAAATAATTTCGTTGGCAGAAATGATTTGTGAAATCGGAAAATGTTTTCGGTTCAGAATGTTTGAAATATTTTCAAAAACAATTATTTAATATAAATGTATAAACGTTAGTAGAGTTGGTTACTGACGAAAATGATCGGCGAATATCTGAAAGGATCGAATGCTATGATCCAATCTATCGGAGATTGAGGATCATTGACTCACATGATTATAGAGCTGAGGTAATAATAGAGTGAATTTCTTCCCAAAAAAATAACAATAATAAAGTAAAGTAAAATAATAGTTGCCATATAATGTTTATAATTTGAATGAATTGTTGTGACAAACAAATCTCACACGAAATAAACCGCAGCATGCATTTAGTGAATCAAACCAATTCAAATCCGTGATCGTTTTTTATGGCCTATAATAGTCTCAACTAAATAAATACCCCTTAAATTTATCGTGAAGGATAAAATCAGGTATTCGTATTGATTTTATTTTATTTCGTTTTAGGGTTTTTTTTGTTGATAGATATGCAAATGCGAATTAAAAGAGCAAAACGAGATGAACTTGTATGACATTTCGGTTGATTTGAATGTGTAATGAGTTGTTCGCGAAAAAAGTTGTTCATATGTTGAATTCATTGTTCTCTACTCATACAAAACCTTGATTTGTTTAACTCTCCTCTATATATACTCGCAGAAGCATATCCTATTTAAAGAATCGTGTTATCGCTATTTTCTGAGTACAAATCTCTCTCTAAAACTTAAAAGCTATCAAGAATTTTATGCAACGATGGCTTAACTTAACGCGATAGGAGTGCGACAAAAATTGACATCTGATAACACATGACATTTGTTTGACTTGTTTCGCCTATATTTGACATGTTTTCACTTTTCTAATAATTGATTATTTGTTTTAAAATTCTTAAATACTTATGGCAATTATCTATATTTAAAAAACAATTTTTTTCGTAACTGTTAATTAACAACAAAAGCAAATTAGCATTGAATTCGTATTGTTTTATAACTATAATACAACTGATTAATTCAATATTGTATTCTGTATATTGTTTAATATTTTTAATTGTATAACTAAATGCTTACTGAACTGTATTAAATATTCAACACATCTATATAAATACCAATTGCAACATATTCCAACAGTTCGTGTTTAAAAACTGAATATACTTTATTGAAAATTTAATTCCAAGTTTTTAATATTTCTGCATAATTGGTTAAATATTAAGTAAATCATAAAAAGTTAAATTCATCTATCAATAACTTAATGGGCGTTAATAGGCTTATAGAATTATCAAATAATCATTTGCTTTGTTAAATTATATATGATTTTGGTTTTCAAAACCAAAATTTTAATGAAAATTATTTACATAATTAACAAAAAGGAAAATTTGAAAACCATATTTTTGGCTAATACTGTACTAGAGATAGAAAAATGTTCTTATTTATACCCTTACCATACAGTATATATTATTTTCAACTCCAGCTCAACTGTAAGATCGCGCAAAAAAACTTGTATAAAACTTTCAGAGTAAACTGTGTAAAGTGATAAAATATAAATTATTTAGATATATTAATATTAAAATTTTTTAAAAAATAATTATGAAGTATATGTAAGAGTATGAAAAAAGAAGCGAAAGGAAGGGAAATGGGAATTATTGAAATATTAATTGCAAGGCATGAGAAAAGCTTATAAATTTGTGGATAAGTGATATGGAAAAAAGGACAAATTAAATTTAAAATATAATAATGCATGAAATTGCCTAAAACCTTCTAACCCAACAATTTTTATAACTCCCACACAGATTGGGATTTCGATCTCTAATTATTTCGTATAATTTAATGATTGAATTTAAAAGTAAATTATTTCTATGCAAAGGAATTTCCAGGAAAAACCCGGATATTCCTTGATTGCATTACTGCGAGATTAATATATTTACTTATACTAATTATAACTAATCCATTAAAATAGGTTTTATTTTCCTGTTTTTCCCATTTTTGGCAGTAATAAAATATACATATATTCAAAAATATTGGCAGTAAATATTATGGGGAATATTTTGAATATCGTTTAGCAAGAAATTTTAAAATAATAGAACAAAAGCTTTCTATTTGTGTTCGGAATTAAAATAAAGTACGAAATTGGAAAATTTATTATAGTTGTAAGTGTAAACTCACTATTTCACCGTTCGGTAACTTACTGTTAAGGGACGGGGTTTACTTTAAATAACTCAACAAACGGTTGGGTTAGTAA
>JAQGAW010001041.1:0-21966 GCA_034698025.1 Phthiracarus crinitus | reverse complement strand
ATTAAAAAGTTCTAATTATTCGCAACAATAAATAAAAATCAAATAACATGTTTCTCAATAATTACTATACAAAAGTCCGGTTATTGCATCCCACGATTCAATTACTTTTTTTAACATAATAAATCGTTATTTATCGAAATATAATTATAAAAATAAATTCAACAACTTATGTTTTAATAGTTCAGCAATTACATTAAAAAAAGAAAAGTTGGGACTTTAAAGTTAAGTTACACAAGGGGGTACAAGCCCAGGGTTGACCCCAAGCTAGAAATTTGGAAAATTTAACCCACACCCAAAATTTGGGAAAATTTTGGTACCAAAAAAAATTTGAAAAATTTGAAAATTTTTTGATCAAATGTAAAAAAATTGTCCATCAAAACCGATGAGTTTTGGTGAACTCTTTAAATTATTGCCAAAATTTCAAAAACTTATAGTTTAAATGAGTTGAGTTTTCCGAGGGGTGTGGTTTAGGTGTTTTTCGCGAAAAAAATTATAATTTTTTTAAAATTTTGGTCTTAAGAATCTGAATGCGTACAGGTTTTTGTCAATTTTTATAACTTTCCCTTCACTTTTTTGGACAAAACTTTTTTGATAAATGGCTGATAAAACTTTTCTAAAAATATTTAAATATTATAAGTTTTGGAGTTTTCGATTTTTAAGTTTTTTAATTTTTTTGTCGTATTTATTAATTATTGGTTTTCGGGTTCAATTTAATAGTTGTTGGTTCGGTTTTCGTGAATACTTTCCTGAATAAATTTCCTTTAACTACAATCTTCAATATTCAAATATTAAACAAATTCTACAAAAATTTTGCCCAAATGAATATAACATAATTTAAAAATTGAAATAGAAATTTTAGAATAATTTTATTATAAAAATCGAATCAAAATTTGTTGTTCATAATTTTTAATTCTTAATAATAAATAATTCATGAATAATATTTGCATATACCGTATATTCGAATATATTCTGAATAATACTAATAATACTGGAATATGTTTTACTTTTTTAATAATAAATAAAATTAACAAATAGAAAATTTTTTTGTTGAACCAAATTGAAAATTATTTAAAACTATAAGTAAAGTTATTTATATAAAACGACAAAATTTTTCGAAAGTTTCATAATATTTTGATTGATTGACTGATACACGTTAGTATAGCAGCGATACTCAACGCGAAGAATCCAAGATTTAATGGCGTAATAGTATTAATAGCTATGATCACACGCTCCAAACCCAACCGCACGACACATTCGAATGGCGAGAATTTTATCAATACGAACCAAACCACATATAATAGCAAATAATTCACAATTGTATAGAAATTTCTTAAGCTGTGAAATCAAATTGGAAAACAAAAATTATATTAATTAATAAAAAGTTTTACATTCAATCATTACGTACTAAATAATCGATTTGATAGCTCTGTCTGCGTCCTCTTTGCTCTCTTTAAGTAGAGTACGCTTATTCGTGTGATACGTCTGCTCAAAATATTGAGTCCAGTCTATCGCTTCAATATTGCAATCGAATATTTCTCTATCTTCTCCGGTAAGTTCTTTCGATAAACTAATCATATTATTATTGGTAAAATACCATTGTCTGCCAGCAAACGGTTGAATCGCGTCATTCATCGCGTGATATGTCTTCATTCTTTTAACGGCACTGAAACAAAAATATTGCTCTAAAAAACGTTTAATTTATGTTTTGGTTTAATTTACATTCTGTTTTTTCCGATTAATACTAGTACTAAATCGAGCAAATAAGCGAAACAAATTTCGCTAAAGAATTGTGTGAAACCCACCGGCAATAAGTGGCGATCACTCACTACATTAACAGGTGGTCTTATTGTTGATTTGCACGGATGTTTGCGCGATAACCGGAAAATAATGTCTCCAAATTCGCCGAACGTTTTGCTACCCAAACACGTGGAATTGCAATTGTAAACAGTAATTGCTGTTTCACTGATTTAATGTTTGAGTAATTAATTTTTTTTAAAAATATCAACTTACAGTAAAATTGTGACATAATTATACTCACTCCTGCTTTTTCTGCGCAAACCTAAAAGCGGCGATTATGCAAGTATTGGCCACAATATCAACCGGTATTGCGTCAAACTTAATATCTCGCTTTAAATTTAATCGTCGCGCTAAACCAATCACAGCCATTATAAACAGACCCGCGATGCTAGTTATTGATGGAAACCAACCGCAAATTGGCTCTCTATAGCTTCCACTTACGATTCCAGGCCTGACAATAGTTGCTGGAAAATCTCCTTTTTTGTACTCATTTGTTACTAACAATTCTGCTAAATTTTTTGTGAACGTGTATGTATTAGGAAAGTCACCGATATATTCAATTGCTTTCATTGGTTTGCTTGAATTTCTATTTTAAATGGAAATAATTGCATAATTTTATTGCATTTCAAATAATTTAAAAGTTAGGTTTAGTAATGAATCAGAAGTTATGTCTAAGAGCTGATTGGGATTAACAACTAAGAAATTTTTTAAATAAGTAAACCTCATATCCAAATATTTGAAAGTATAAACATAGTAAAATTTTGAGTTTATAAACAACAATACCTGGCAATACCAAGCAATTCCAATGGATTCAAATTAGAGTCATAAACGTTTTCGCGGACAACCATTTGAAGAGGATTCGAGTAAACGGTGGAAACAAAAACGAGTACTTCGAAGTGTTGAAGGCTTCGACATAAATCTGTTACTTCCTTAACGCCTCCAACATTTATAAGCATTTGTTTTCTAAATCGAAATAAAATATATTTATACATTAAATGTTCTTACTATTAATTGTCAATGAAATTACTTAAGATTAGTATCGAAGCTCACATCAGCCGCGCTATGAAATACGATCGAAACTCTATCGATCAATAATTTCCTGTCTGATTCGCTTAAACCCATTCCAATCATAGTCAGATCTCCTTCGATTGGCACCAATTTGGACAATGCTTTTTCGTTAATGCTGTCAAACAATCCATTGCTTTTTTTAACCAAATCATCAAATCGTTGAGCAACAGACTTATTTCGCTTTTCCCGAAGCAATACATAAACGTTTTCGATGGAATCGAGTGAAAGAAGTATCTTATAAATCAATACTTTTCCAACTAAACCGGTGCCACCCGTTACTAATATAGACTTTTTAGCGTAAAACTGTTTAATAGGAGACGAATACTCAAAATTTTGATTTGACATCTTTTTTCAGACTACAAAATCTATTCAGAAATCAAAGTGTTTTATTCAAAAGCGTAAAAGTTTGTTCACGTAAAAAATGTTTTATTTTTGTGACCCTTTATCCTTTAGAATAAATTTCAGTAGAATTTTTCTTGATTACATTTTATTTGCGTTTATAATCACACGTATACGTCATTAATCTAAAATGTTTTCATTAAGTTTTTTCATTTCGAAATTTTGTTACTTTAAAATAACATTATAGTAGTTTGAAAATATTTAACTTAGGAGTTGCAATGATATTGCAATAACAATTTATTTTTATCCTTATTTTTAAATTAAAATTGCCTCATTTAAAAAATGATAATAAACATGCATGTCTTAAAATGCAACCAAAAATAGGTATTGTTTTCCTCTAATTAAACAATTATATATAAACAAATTAATTAAAAAGATATGTGGGTTAAAGTGCAAATCTAGTTCTTGAGATGATAATGATCTCTCATAATTTGATTTTTCACGGGTGTAGATACCGGCCCCGAGAAATATTTACAAAGTCTATATTATTGATCGATAATAAGTTTCTTGTAATTTATTTACTAGTCAACTCCTGAGAAATGTACAAAATATTAAATTTCTACAAATTTGCCGCAAAAAAAGTGGTAATTCTAAATCAGTCTAGCATAGCGCTTGAGCAGATGGCGCTCGGTGTTAATAGCGAGAGCTGAGCGTTAGATTTTTACTGACACGTGAGCAGAGTGCCGAGTTTAGACTTGAAAAAATTTTATATTTTAACAGATAAATTATATTAGCAAATAATTAAATAAGGTTACTGAATTGAATTGTGTTACATTTTAAGCACTTGTAATTTAAAGAAAACTCAACATTAATTTTATGTACAGATGAGAAACTATATTAACTTATTAGAACTATTAAAAAAATTATTATTAGAATAAGCTTTATTAAAAATAATTTGTTTTTTACGCTGTTTTTTACTTTAAAAACTATTGCAATCTGTTTTTAATAAAATTGTTTATGACGGAAAACACTTTAAATACTTAAATACTACGAGCAAATAACATGAGTTTGTAAGTTCCTTATATTAAACAGAGTTTTGAATTTGAATTTTTTGTTGCAATGAAATCTATTAAAATCAGATGGAAGTTCAATTAGAATTGTGTGAATTAAAATCCAAGTTCTCACGAAAATCTCTACTTTCATATCTTTCAGTTTATTTAGCACTAGAGTTTAAGCCCGACTTCGTCGGGCGGAAATGATTATAAATTTGAATAAAAATCCCATTCCATAAGTTCTAATCTCTTTGAACTCATCCTTTCCAACCATGACCTTAACCCGATCCATGTAGACACTATCCTAACAGACCCGGACCCCACCCGACCAACCCGAAACCAACTCCTAACAACTCGGACTCCTTCCTTAACCACCCTTAACCACCAGGAAGCCATCCTTGACCACCAGTACCCCACGCAAAGATATTCCCAATCCAACCGACCAACCCCAAACCACCCAGACCAACCCCAAACCACCCAGACAAACCCCAAACCACCCAGACCAACCCAAAATCACCCAGACCAACCCCAAATCACCCAGACCAACCCCAAATCTCCCAGACCAACCCCAAACCACCCAGACCAACCCCAAACAACCCAGACAAAACACAAACCACCCAGACAAAACCCAAACCACCCAGACCAACCCCAAACCACCCAGATCAAACTAACCACAACGAACCCAAACCCACCCTGACCAACCCAAACCCAACCCTTCCTATCCCACGCAACCCGATCCTATCCCACGCAACCCCATCCTATCCCACGCAACCCCATCCTATCCAACACTACCCCATCCTATCCATCCCTATCCCACCCCTCCACACGGCCCACCCCTCCACACGGCCCACCCCTCCACACGGCCCACCCCTCCACACGGCCCACCCCTCCACCCGACCCACCCATTCCACCATACCCACTCACACTACCCCACCGACCCACTCACACTACCCCACCGACCCACTCACACTACCCCACCGACCCACCCACCCTACCCCACCGACCCACCCACCCTACCCCACCGACCCACCCACCCTACCCCACCGAATGAATAGAAATATGTTTCTAAAATTATACCTTTTAAAATTGAAATATTTCTTAATCTATAATTTTAGAGAAGGAGTTTTGTAATCAGGAAAAATTACGCAAAACCTTAATTCATGCATTGTGTTCTTAACTTTACAATTTGGATTCGAGCAAAAAATTTTAAAAATCTAGTAAAAAATATTATATTTTTTCTATAATGAACAAAAGTGCCGAATAAGTGTTGACAGAACATTTTTCCTTCTAAATTTTTCTTGAATTTTCTAACATCTCTTTAAAGAATAACATTTTAAAAATCATACTCAACAATCAGTCAGCCTTAGCATCCTTTTTGTGCCCAAACTATAGCTTGACAAATCTTTGCAGTAGACTTGTAAACCGATATCCGAAATATCGGATTCGGGTCGGATATACAACAAAGTCGTTGGATCGGATCGGGTTCGGATATGACCTCTTCGGTCTCGAGTCGGGTCGGATTTTAAAATTTTTAGCACATATCCGATTTAATAGATTTTTTAAATATATACAAAGATTGGAATAAAAATTGATAAAAATATCAATTTTTAAATTAAATATTTATTTGTAACAAAATAATAAATATTTGTTCGAATACTTCTATATTTTTTAAATTTGGCAACAAATTTTAATAAATCTTTAAAAAATGAGTATACATAGAAAATCCATATATTTTCGGGTCCAACGAATATAGCAATGAATATAGCGTTCGGGTGGTGACGGATTCAATCACATCGCGTTTGGGACGGGTTCAGAAAATGCAATCGATTTAGAAGTCAACTTTGAATATCGCTGTAAAAAAGCTTTAACTCATGCGGGACTAGAAGGTGAAATGATGTCAACCATAATTTGTTTAAAATATACTTCTACAGGGTATGTATGAATGAAAATAAAATTACTTTTCTATTTAAAACATATTAAAAAAGTTTGATTTCTTTTATTCTATTATTAAATATTAAAATATACAGTTACCAAATTGTTTTAAACTAGAATATATAGATATAGTAAACAGAGTTAAAAATTTAATTATTTAGTAAATGTTTTGGTAATATTATTATTATTGGCAAAACATATTGTTATTCAATGCTTGCGAAGAATGGTCTCAATGCATAAATTGTGATTAAAGGCCAAAATATGGTTAATAATCCAAGAAATAAATCAATCCAATAGTTAATTCTGTTGGTTTTCTTTATAAAAAGCTGCACATCTCCGGTGCGTTCAACTCTTTTCCTGACCACTTCTTCGGAGGGCATCCTTCTATCCCACGCCCATCCCATCCAAGCACACAAGTCTATGAATGCGGTCGCGGGGTTGAAGTTATCTTGCCATCCATACTCAGACGCTGAGTAGTCATACGGGAAAGTGTGGTGATAGTTGTGGTATCCTTCACCTAACGTTAAGTACACCACATTTCGGTTTTCTGTGGGTCCTATGTTCTTGTCGTACGGTTTGTGGCCGAATATATGCGCCGCACTATTAACTAACCACGTGTGATGCAGTGTTATTATATAGCAGTAGCAGTTCGCGCAAAATGCGTACAAAAATGGTGTTCCAGTCAAATACATTGGAATTCCCATGAATACGAATCCACGGAAAAAAATTACTAATGGAATATAGAATCTTCTCTGATACCTAACTATTGGATCCGCCCATAAGTCACTCATATCTACTGTTTTGCCTTTTTCTCTGACGTCCGGATGTTTTTTGCATAACAGCCAACCCATGTGTGCGAAGAAAAAGCCACGTTTAGAGTTATGCGGATCGGCATCGGTTTCCGAGAATTTATGGTGCACTCTGTGATCGCGACACCATTCGTATATATCATTCTGAACGGCCATTGTTTGAAATACGGCCAAAAATAGCCTCAAACCAAAATTCGCTTTATATGTGCGATGAGCCCAAAGTCTATGAGCGCCTGTTTGGCATCGATTTAATCAATGATTGAATGGGAAACAGTAATAATTCAATTCATTAGACCATTGAAAAAATTTCATTTAGAAATAAATACTAAAATATAATTACCTGCGAGTATACTAAATGCTCCTAAAAAGTTAATCCACCACATATATAGGTATGTTTTCCACGATCCGTGTCCCTTAAGGCCCAAATATAATCCATAGATTGCTGCGATGTGTACGGCACTCATTAGAAATACATTGCGCCAAACTATTTGTAATTTATACACTTTTTTGAGTTTATTAATATCTTCTTTAACGTTATTGACATCTGCTTTATTATTGTTAGTATCTTTGAAAACTTTATTTTCTAAAATTATTTCTTCAGTTCTTTCTGGAGGCATAGTTTTGAATGTGATAGAAGTATGTGCCAAATAATTTTTAGTATTTATTATTTTAAAGTTACAAACAGAGTGAAATAAAACGAAAGCTATTATAGTTTATCTATTTGTTTAAGTATATGTTTGTCAAACTTTCGAGAAAAGTCTCTTTTATATATAAGATTTTTACATAATCAGGCATTAAATATTAAATACCATCAAAAAAATGTTTGATATTGATATTAATTGGCAATTTAAGTGTTTTTCCATTTCATTTCTAAATTATATTTTTGTCGTTAACAATAATAATAAGTGTAATAACAAATAAAATTATAGTAATAATAGAATAACGTTATAACGAAATACTATATAATAACGTGATTCGATGATCAAAACGATTTGTTTCGGCTCTCACTTATTTCGAAAACACGTTTTTATCGTGTTATTCACTTAAGCTTAATTATAATAATTTAGTTTTATGCGAGTATTTACGAGGAAATATTCATTTCATTGTTTATTGTTACAAATTTAATGTACAGTATTTCTCATTTTGTTTGAAAATATGTGTTACGCGTAAAATTGAAATTCTTATACGCATAACACTTATCCCATTAAAACACGTTAAAAATCGTTTTTGAAAAATACTTTCCAGTTTTAGTAATTTAGTCATTTATACAGTACTTTTAATCAATTTTGTTCATTAGTGTATTCCTAGTATTTATAGAAACGATTTATTTTAAGGTACCGGTAATTGCATTCAATAAATTAATTTAAAAGTGTTACATAAAATTTATTTCTCAATCAACTTAACAAAACGGTTACAATAATGTTGAGGCCAAGTGTTAAGCGAAAAAAGGCCTCAGAGTGTACATTAGAATGAGAGGCCAAAATGTAATACTTTGTCCAACTAACATATCGTACCAAAAATAAGCATTACTGCGTTTTCCCAATCTTAACGAAGCGTCACCAGTGCGTTGTATTCGTTTCTCTATCGCTTCCTTCGATGGTTTCTTTCGATCCCAAACCCATCCCATGTATGCGCAAAAGTCGATGAAACCTGTGGCTGGATTAAAGTTATCGCTCCAACTAAACTCTGACGCGGAATAATCGTAAGGAAAAGTGTGGTGATAGTTGTGATATCCTTCTCCTAGTGTTAAAAAAATTACGGCACGATTTTCGGTCGGACCTATATTTTGGTCGTATGGTCTCATGCCATATATATGAGCGGCGCTGTTCACTAACCATGTGTGGTGTAAACTCATAACATAACATAACATGTTTATACATAACGCTTGGAAAAGTGTCATTTCGCGCAAATAATACATCGGTATTCCCGTAAAAACTATGCCTCGGAGTAGTATCACAAGTGGAATGTAGAATCGTCTTTGAAATCGGACGATAGGATCGCGCCATAAGTCACTTAAATCAACTGTTTTGCCTTTTTCTCTGACCTCCGGATGTTTTTTGCATAAAAGCCAACCCATGTGTGCGAAGAAAAAGCCACGTTTAGAGTTATGCGGATCGGCATCAGTTTCCGAGTATTTATGATGCACTCTGTGATCGCGACACCACTCGTATATATCATTCTGAATCGCCATTGTTTGAAAAGTGGCCAAAATAAGTCTTACGCCAAAATTTGCTTTATATGTTTTGTGTGACCATAATCTATGAGCTCCTATTAAGTTATTCATAAAATAAATATTATTCTCTAAATTTTCCAAAATTTTAATATAGCATTAATGACACTTAAAGAAAAAATATAGTAATTTTAGTTTATTTAATTATTTTTTATATTCAATAGAATTTATTATAATATATCATATATAAAATCAAATTAATAAAATGTAAAATTTCAATTTACCCGCCAGTATACTGAAAGCGCACATATAATTCATTGTAATCATATAGGAATATATCTTCCAATTTCCATCGCCGATAATACCTAAATATAACCCATAAATACCTGCCATGTGAATGGCTATCATTCCCGCGACATTACGCCAAACTATTTCTAGTTTGAATGGTTTTGGAACGTCAGCAGAATTCGATATTTTATTGTTGTTAAATTCGTCAAGTTTATTGTTAAATGAAGATAGTTTTTCTAAAGATTGGGGACTCATTTTACTTATTTCAATGAGAATAGTTTTCACTTAAATTTATATCTAAAAATATTTTACAATCACTCGTTCAAATGGTATGATACTTTTTTAATGAAAACATTCGTTTCACAGTAAGATGTTGTGGTTATATAGCTGTCAACTTTTGATCATAAAATAAAGAAAATATTTTTTGTTTCTTCATTAAATGAGATATAAATTTTCAGACAATAGATTCGAATAAAAATATTTTAATTGCACTTTAATGGTTTTTTAATTGTAAAATTATTCCTCGCGACATAACTGAAAATTTATGAATCTTTCGTATATATTTAAAATAAATGACAATAGAATGTAAATTAATTTTCTACGAAACGAATTTCCAGAATATGTTAAATGCATAATACGCTGGAAAACTTTTCTGTGACATTTTCGATTTTAACTTTAATTAAATTAATTGCTATTTATCACAATTTATTATATTTAACTAGAGATGAAAATATAACTGACGTGTGAGTCTAAGCCTAGTCGGTAGGTTTTAGGATGACATGTTAGAACCAGGGTGGTCCAAGGGGCTAATACTCTCCCCGTAATACTCTCACCCCAAAAGTTGAAAAATTGATACCCCTACTAAAAATTAGGATATTTTAAGGACAAAAAATATTAAAAACTAGAATAATTTAAACAAAACCAAAACCTTTCATGTAAAGCTTTTTTATCCTTGTGATGCCCATACAAAACTTTCATATTTGCATAAAACAGAATTTCTCTTACAACAGGATCATATTTTCCAGAACACTTCAAATGACATAGACAATATCGACAAGTCAATTCCAATACAAATCCGACCCCACCACTCCACACCCGACCCCACCACTCCACACCTGACCCCACCACTCCACACCTGACCCCACCACTCCACACCCAACCGCACCACTCCACACCGACCCCACCATTCCACACCAGACCTCACCACACCCGTACCCATACCCAATTCACTCGTACCCCATCCCGAATAATCTTGAACCCACCCCGAATAATTATTACCCCACTCCAACCCACCCTTGCCCCACCCCGACCCACCCTTGCTCCACTCCGACTCACCCATACCCCCATCGGACGCACAGAACCCCACTCCGACTCACCCGAATCGCACTCCGATCCACCCGTAACCCTCCCGACTACCCCTAACCCCACTCCGGCCCCATCTCGACCCCAATTTAAATTTTTTACCATATCAACCCCCTACGGGGGCCCAATTTACTTCAAACCCCACCATTTGATTCCTACTCATTGATTAGGATCAATTGATATAGGTTTCGAGGTGGTGTGGCCTCCTGGGGAGTAGCAATTATTAAAGGAAGGACAATCAAGATTTGAATTTTATATATATTATTTTGAAAAATATTTGGTCAAATGTATAAAATTGTCCATCAAAACCGATGAGTTTTTGTGAAATTTTCAAAAAAATTATCATTTAATCTCGTTTTGTTTTTTGAGGGAGTAGTTTAGGCATTCTCATGGAGAATTTGTTTAAAAAATTTTTTGAAAGACAATTTTGAGCCGATGGCCAAAACAATATTGTCGTTTAAGTCTGGAGTGTTTAAAGAAATTTTGCGGACAGTAGTTCTTCAACCCGACACAAACCGACAAATCTTAAATTAAACCCGAACCGAGAAATTTGATAAATTACACGAACCTAACCTATAATAAACCCGAAAATCCTGCAATTGACACATAAAATTCGAAAAAAAGTTTAATAATCGGAAAACATAAAACCCTTATCATAAAAATATGTATAAGTTAACTATTCATTTTTAATACTACTAATATATTAATATTTAAAAAGTTGAATATATAAGATTCTTAATTGAAGATTAATAAAGTCAAAATTCATATAGAACTATTTAAATTTCATACAAAAAATTGATTATCAGGTTTTCATTCGAGTTAAGCGATCAGAAGTTTATTCAACCCGAAAGGAACTAAGTTATGATAAATAGTAACCCGAACCGAACCGATAAGAAATCCGACGGTTTTACCGACGGATTAACCGACGCGTAAATATCTTTACTTGAGACACCATGAAAATCCTATTCATGTTATGGGTAACAAGTTTTTTTAGTAAACTAAAAATGAATAAATATACTTAAAGGGTCTTATTTAATGGGTTGAAATAATAAATAAATGATATAAACTTTTGTATATGAAGTTTGAAGTCATCATATGACTAACTTATCATTATATGATGTATTATATCTCAATGTTAACTCTTGACTGTATTACAAAATTTTGGAAAATTGAGACCATTAACATTAAAACATCGTTGAAGAACGTATAGAAAAATAGTTTTTAACAATTTTTAAAATATACAGAAGATATGTCTAATAAAATGTTTAAAGGCTCGAGCCTAAGCCTAACTGAATTTATAGGAGCCTAAGCCTACCGCCTACTGATAGTTCTAACCATGGAATTTTTTTGTATAGCCTGGCTTTTTTATTTGGATAATAACTGTGCACGAAATAAATGGCAATCTATATTTGATACTTTTTGTCAAATTTTCTACATAATATCACTGTTGATTGATATTTATATTATACTGAAAACTAAAATTGCTTTAAATTAAAAAAATTAAATTAGCATAAAATGATAAAAAGTATGACATGAAAGAATATAAATTTTTATTGTTATTGTTATTTACTATTGTTATTCACACTTTTCTTGAGAAAATTAAATTTAATGACTATATTTAATTATATGAAAATTTTTTGATTAGAAATAAATAAATACAGTAAAGGTAACAAAATTCGATTTTTTAATAATACCATCCATTAAACTGTGTATTTATTGCGTATTTATGGGTCAGTTACGATCATTTTCATCTAAACTAGTTTTCTCAGTTCAATTCATTTTATCATAAATTACACAAATAATAACCTGAATGATGATAACGAAAGTATTTGATGCGTCATTAAAAAATTTTGGATAATACGTGAGAATACTTATAGTGAGTGTACAATAACACAATTAAGTTTGTGATGTGATTCTACATTTATTAACATTGTAACTTCCTTTTAATAAACTTCCAAACAAAACAATAGTTAATTAATTGTTAATTAAAATGTAAATTGTTTCACAATTTCATAATATTGTATTTTAAAATTTCCATGTATGTACAGTTTAAATTTTCAATTTTAAATACTTAGAAAAAGAAACAGTGCGTAAAGGAAATTAGCGATTCTTTTGTTTTTAGAATTTGCGTACTTTTTAAAATTAAAATAATAGTATATTAAGTGAATTATTTAAACAATTTTTCATCCTGTAAGTCATGATTCATAACTTACACACACAATCACTCACGTATCACAGAAACCTATCATTTTCACAAATAAATTAACTCTTCCAATAGGAATACCATTAGGCGTTTCAATATTGTATTTTTATATATTTCGATTACATATACACTTTCTAGACATATAGTTTGATCACTAATGGTTTGTGTGTCACATGTTTTTTAATCTCAATAAGTATTTTACATCATAATAAACTTCTGAGTCTTTATTCTCACCTCAATAATGCACATCATTGTGGAGATTTTAATAATATCATTCAAATAAAAAATTTTGTCGATTTTATTTAATAAACTTTTTTAATATTAACTTTTTATCATGTCATCGGATGTGTACAATAAGTCTTTGATTAATGAATTTTTTAGAAACAAGTCAGTACTAATCACTGGTAGCACCGGTTTAGTTGGAAAAGTTTTAGCATTCAAGATATTACTGTCGATCGAAAGCGTTAAAACGATTTACCTATTAATTAGAGAGAAGAATGGAAAAAGTGTGACAAACAGATTTGAGGAATTGATTACGAAGAGTCGTGACTTATTTAGTTATGTGGACAAGACGTCGCTGAAAAAATTAGTGCCCATTAGTGGTGACGCTTCGCTAATTAATCTCGGACTTAGCGATACTGATCGCAAACTGATTATCGATAATGTTTCCATTGTATTCCACGCCGCGGCAGATATTACTTTTGAAAGTAATCTTAAGTATGTTTTTATGTAAAAAATAATTGTGAATAACCATTAAGTTTATAGCCTTTTTTATTTTATATTGAATTCAAACTTTATTTTGATAACATATTAATCGATTTTAAAAACTAGATTTCATTTAATTAAATATTGCTTTTGAACATTTCAGGGATCAAATTTTAACAAATGTTGGCGGCACTAAAGAAATCATTGATTTATGTCAAAAATTGAATAATTTAGATGTTTTTGTCTACATATCAACTGCTTATTCAAATCCACCTCAACTCGTGACTGAAGAAAAAGTATACGAGAATCACGCAAATCCGCTAAACTTGTTGGAAATCGCCAGGTATTATAGTATCCCTTTTGGAATTATTTAATTTATAAATCAACAATTTTATTTAAACGAATATAGAGATAATGATGGAGAAATGTCGTTAACTGATTATTTGGGTGAGTTTCCAAACACATACACGTTTACTAAAAATTTAGCCGAAAGCCTAGTAATGCACGAACATATTGCCAGCAATATTCCAGTATCAATCGTGAGGCCGGGAATAGTTGCGCCGTGTTATCGCGATCCCATTCTCGGTTGGATTGATACTCTAAATGGCATTATTGGCGCAATTCTTATGGCCGGCGTTGGCTTAGCCCGCAATGGTAGAGGAGATTTGGACGCTCGCATTGATCCCATTCCTGTTGACATCGTTGCAAATACTTGTATCGCTGCGGCGTGGACTTCAGCCATCAAATAGTAATGAAACACAAATCCTTAGACATTAACTGTCGCATAGGTTTTGCAGTTATAAAACTTTTTTGTTTTGCTTTGCTTGATCTCTACAACGTGACTAAATTTAGTAATTAATAAGAAGTAGGATAAGTTGAAACAAAGTTATTCTGTACAGGCTTTCGTTGAATTCATTAATTTAGGATTAATTTTTAATAGAAAAGTTTACTTATAGATTAATTTGTGTTTGCTTTTATCCATTTAGGCTATAGATCACTATGTCAATGATTTTAATGATTTTAACGATTTTATTGATTAGACGACCGTTAAACGATTTCGTTCACTGATTGTCTATATATATATTGTAATTTGGAAGTAGACTTAATCTAAAGCTGGTTAGAAATGTTTATGTTTAACTCTCATTAACCATTAACTTATAGACTTAGTCTTTTTATTTAAAAAATGCAATAACAATCTCGTACAGTAGATTGAAATCAATTTTATATTCATGTTATTTTATCATTCGAGCTTTTATCTTAAAATATAATATACCTTAAGTTTCTGTGTATAGCGCGCACCTAAAATTAGGCTTATTTGAAAATGACGACATTTCATGTCATATTAGATATGATAGGTTCGATTATTAAAACTAAATAATTTAAATTAATAAATTTTAAGAAATATTATTAATTTTTTCTCATAGATAACGCGCACCATTTGTATAGCGGCACTCTTAATTTTTTCTTAAATTAAACTTTTATACGCGCGCGCGTTATACACAGAATTTTACTGTATGTTAAATTATTTTGCATAACATTTAATAGCAAATTACAATCACGAATCGAATACTTTTAATGAAAGTATTGGGAAACAAATTTAAATATTCTAAAGTTACAATTTGTAACTCACGTCAATCTATCATTGAGCACAAAACATAGCAACTTTGTAACATTTGCTTAAAATTAACGATTAAAATTTATGCTTTCAGTAAATCGAAACTTCGTGTCTATAATTGCAATTCTTCATGTCTGGGTGCGCCTGTCTTTAACACTATGCAACACGTGGCGTACGAACACTGCGTTAAATATCCGCTATTGAAAACGATTCGTCCGATCGCTACCCCAACGAATAATTTCTATATGTTACCGATAGTGTTCCAAATCATACGGTTTTTCTCCGAAACGTGTTTCGCATATTTGTGTGATTTCGTCTTATTATGCATCGGAGAAAAACGATTGTAAGTTTTTTTTGTACTATTACAATATATATATATATATATACCACAAAATGTTCCTTTGTATGCATGCAAATAACATTTTAAAATATGAGATTTTCTATTATTCAAAAAAAGCAAAAATTGCCATAAAGTAATATACTTTGCAGTAAAGATAAGAGAGATATTTTGTGTGAGCGGAGGGATAAAATGCCATACAGTATATTCAAACTAAGTTTATAATGTCTGTACACATATACTGAGAGGTAATGTAAATTTTATGCAAAATTGGATACACGACTAAAAAAACGTCTGAAAAGAGTTATATCCAATATTGTGAAAAACCACAAAAAGCAAAAAAACAAAAAAGTGATTTAGTATTCGAGTGCTGTCGCAGTAGTTTAATGAGGCATAAAATAAAATTGATTTGACTTAACTCGGAAAACGTGAATACTTCAGTTCATTAAATCATGATTTGCTAACAAACTTTCATACTTTTTATTAATTTTAACTTATTTTATTATTTCATTTATTTGTACGCAGTGTAGTGAAGTTAATGAATCGGTTGCACAAAATACACGACATAATGCAGTGTTTCATTGCACGAAAATGGTACTTCACTAATAATTGTTTTGTTGCGCTCAATAGTGATTTAGTAGGAATCGATAAGACTGTGTTTGATTGCGACGTAAGAGGTATCGATTGGATCGAGTATTTTAAGAGTGGATACTTTACGAACAGAAAAGTGTTCCTTAAAGAAAAGGACGGAGACGTAGAAAAAGCACAAATTAGATTTAAATAGTATGACACTTTTAAAAATGTAATAAATCAGAAAAAGATTTATTGGGTATTGATTTTTTCTTATTTATTATTTGAAAAAATCTAGTCTAAAGCTCGGATATACGATAGTAAATCACTTACTGCTGTATTTTGTCTGGTATTTGGTTATCTCTATTACGCCTGTTAATTCAATGGTAGTTGAAAAGTATAATCTATCAGTGGAATCGCTTGGATACTATGGCATATTGCTATCAGTTTGTTACAATGCTTTTATGGCACTCGTCTAATATATCAGCTTTTTGTCATTTTTTCCTATAAATATTTTAGATACATTTTTTACTTTATTTTTTGTGGATAATTTGTCTTTTATTAGTTTTGAAAGCGGAGAAAATTAAACAAACAAATTTATCTTAATTTTTTAATACAAATTCTTAAATTCTATCATATTTATCGCACAACTTTTTGATAGTTAACATAATTGAAATTAAAATCGTTTTTTATATTAAAAT
Organism: Phthiracarus crinitus; assembly: GCA_034698025.1. NCBI lineage: Eukaryota > Metazoa > Arthropoda > Arachnida > Sarcoptiformes > Phthiracaridae > Phthiracarus > Phthiracarus crinitus. Next base: position 5,018 of record JAQGAW010001041.1, on the reverse strand, counting down.
GCGTTAAACAAACAGAACTCTTGAAAAATTAGAATAAATATACTAAATATAATATTTACTTTTAATAAAAATCTTTTTAAAAAACTACAAAGAAAATAAAAATTAATACAAAAAATCTACATCTAAGTAATTATCTTATATTAACACTAGTAAATAATTATATTCAAAAGATAAATTACGATTGATAAATGTTTTTCATAGTCTTATATTGGTTTTATTCGGCAAAATAAATACGAAACAATATAAGAGAATAATAATTATGCTAAAAGAAAATTTGCTTAAGTACGCGATTAAATATTCGAGAAACGTATAGAAATCGCTTATAGCAAAGCATTCAATCAAAGAACAAGAAAGAAGCGATGAAAATATGTGTTTGTTAAGCGAAAAAACTGTTTTCTGTTTATTTTATTAGATCGTGTTGTGCTTGCATTGACGCCAATATCCTTTGGTATCTTTACAATAAGGAAATCTATAAGTCAGCACAAAAAGCGCATGCAATTCAGATGAAATATATTACCCGATTGATGTCATTAATGAAAAGCGTGTTTTTTCTTTGATTTTCTGGGCATGTTTTGAATTAAATTATTGACATTAAACCAAACGGTTACCAAACCTTTTAAATTAAACATAATTTTCTATTCGCATTTAATTTCGCAGTTATTACGTTGAATAAAAAAATATGTAAATTATTTAAAATTTATTAGACAATGAACAGAACAGAACCCATTTGGCTAACTATGGATTATGATATCGGCAGTGCTATTGACAGTATTCATTCGGGTTCGTAGAATTTTATCGTAACTCGTGTGATATATGATACCAGTATATTGTGTCACCAAAACCTATTCTTTTTTATCTTATAACTTATTTTTTTCCAGTATATATATATCGAAAAGTTTTTGCGCGAAAATAATAAATATTGTTAATGAACGTCAATTATATTGCGCTATTTTAACGCTGAAAATACATTACCCATTCTAAAAATAAAGATAAAGATAAAAAGAAGTGCACTTATTTTTTTCGCACCTCTCTCTCCCTCTCTTTCTCACTCACACGCGCTTTATCTCTCTCTACATTTATCTCAATGGAGAACTATAGCTTTACTGTTTTGACATTTGGAAGATTAATAATGTAAACATTAAAGTAATTGCTATGTGTTTCACGAAGTGTTGGCATTTTTACTTATCCTATATTAATAGTTGCTATATTGGAAAACGATGCGAAACTATACGCACCAAACAATCAACAACAGAGAAAAAAATTATTTGCCATTGAATTATCTGTTTAACCACACATTTTTCTTCAGTTGATATGAAGACAAACGAGAAAATATGTTAACTTATGGACTTCTAAAGTCTATTCAATGCGCTCCCAGAATATTAATATGGTTTTGAAAGAAATTTTTTCTGTCAATATTTCTTCTGTAAGAATGATATAAATCTAAAATACCGTAAAAACCATTTTTTATGATATCGAGTATTATATAAGAAAACAAATATCTGGACAAAGCAAAAAAAATTTGTTGAAATGGTTGTTCAATTTTGAAATGTAAATTTGATTTTTTTAATGGAAAATATATGTTTTCCTATTTTTATTTTATTGAATCGATCCTATCTTTTGTTAGGATTTATGTAAACATTGGTTCTGTTAAATATAGCTATGATGTCGAAGAATTGCATTATGAAATATTAATATAAAGGAAAACGACACAAAATAGAAAAGCAAACTATCATTTCAATCAGGAATGAGCAATGCGTAAATCCCAGGAAGTAAACTCAAAATTTGAGAGGCTATCTAAATCTTAACATTTTTTTAGTTTGAAAAAATTGCTCGATTTTTTAATTCCCATTACGCTTTTTTAATATTTAGCTGCTCCTTATCTGATGCAAACGTTTAATTACATATTCTGGTTTTGATTAATAGCCATATAATTAAAAAGTATATTAAGTGTATTTAACTTTTCATATAAATAGGGTTATGTAAACAACTGTTTAAGAGTTATTTTGCCAAAAATTATGAATCCTCTTAATCATTATGTAATTTAATTGGTTTGAGTAAATTCTACAATTTGTCATGACTTATCTTTATTTCACAATGAAATAATATATTTCCTATATTTCCATCATTATTCATCTGTTATTTATCGATATTACTGTATTATCATTACTATTGCTAATGTTTTATATATGAATGTTTCGAAATATTCTAGAAATACCGTAATTCTCAATAGTATTCAATACAATTCTAAAGCTAACAAACCTTCAGTAAGTCAACTTTAACTCTTATTTGTTATCGCACGCTGTGCTAAATAATGTTATTATTGTTACACTGTATTCGCCTTAATCTAGAATTTATTATATATCATATTTTTATTTGTTATACATTGTTAATAAACGAAAAATAAATAAGCGCACTCTGTAATATTTTTTCGGATTTTTATAAAAATATAAGTTAAAATGCTCTTTTACTTTTGAATAACGAAAAATATATTTATATTTTTCCTTCAGCAAACAGCAAATTTTTATATTTTACATAAATTTTATAAATATTTGACTTTAATGTACTTTAAACTATAATAGTGATATTATATTAACTCTGAGAAAAATAAATATGCATAAATTTGTCAAAAATAATATTATGCTTGATTACTGTTGTACTTTTATTATGAGATTTTTTTAAAACTAATTTAAAACTTAATTAAATCTATATGTATTTACCTAAAGCACCCTAAAATTTAAAATTTTTAATATTCTTAGTATATTTTTATAATATACGCGGACAATACTGCGAATAAGTTGGTTATACAGTATTACAGTTATTATACTGAACTCTGTCAAAATATAAAATCAGAAGGCAAAAAACCTTAAGTTTTACACTTATTCGGAATATCAGTTCTAACACTAAATTGAAATTGAAATTAATGGTGAATTATTAAAAGTGCAATTTTTTATCTCACTCTGAAATCACAAAAAATAATATCAAGTATCTTCATATCTATAATATATTTTACAGCGAAACACCAGTTTTACATTTGTAATGATAAATGTTGCGATTATTGTTATGATTCTTGTTTAAAGAGCCTCTTTTATTACTGATATTGTTCAGTACCACAGAAGTTCGCGTATCATTTGGCGTATGATTTTCGAAAAAACATTGACATCTAACGTAAAATGTGATGTAATGACGAAATCTAAAATAAATTTTGGATAATAAATATGATAGCAATAGTCGAAAATATAATTTATAATACCGGTTATTCATAATGAATAGTATGATTGGATTAAATAGTGAATTAGCCATCGCTAACCAATAGATCGCCAAATAAATGTGTTGTATTTGTTGTCCGCGAATCAATTGCGGCCAAATATATATACACAGGAAATAGCAATGGTATGGCAGCCAACAGATTCCAAATACTGATATCACTATAAATGATGATAAACGCATTTTATTTAAATTGTTAACATATTAAATATTTAGATCAAACAACTGACCGCATATAAGCATACAAACAACTTTCTGTTTCGATCGAATTAACTCCAATTGAGTATGAGATGACTCTCCAATCCGTTCACTGCCCCACAGAACTCTAGCCATTAAGTAATAAGCGATAGCCATTGTCACCATTGGTAATATATATGTTAATACTAGAAACGCGATGTTATATCTGAAATATAATGATATGCATTAATCAAAGTATGCCAATATCTTTTGCATATGTTGTTTAGAACTTCGCAGATGAGAGCGATCTCAAGAAAAATTGGTTTAAACATTATCTTTTTAATGTATGGTTTATTGATTAACATTTAATATAATATAATTATTTAAATTTTTTTTATTTCCTAAGTTTAAATTCTAACAATTTTAATATGATTATAAGGTAAAAATTGAAATATTAAATTTAATTTAGTCTATAAAAATGCAACCAAAATTGTAATTACTAAATATACTTATAATTATAGTTTCGAATAAAACATAAATCAAAGGTTTGTTTAACTACTGAGCAGTGCTCTATTTTGTTGATTGTCCAACGATGATGGCTCTGATAATAAGCACTTACAACAATGAAAGAGTTAAGATGTTTTGATGAAAATGGATCACACTTATCCACTGTCACTATAAGCTCATTACGCATTGCATAATAATACTCATATATTGATTAAGCATTAAGAGATGCGATATAATATAAAACATTAACTGTAAACGAGCATAAACTTGTTCATTGGTGTCTCATTTATAGCACTATTCTTAATAATCGAGTTATTGTACAAAAAAATCATTTAAGATGCATTATAGATATTATTATATAGAATACTAACACGAAATCAAGACTCGATTGTCCGGGATAGCCATCGGGCCATTTGAGTAAACAAATAGTTCGTTTAATGTGTTTAGTGTACGGAATCACAATGTTGTGAGAGTAGAGAAGAGTTGGTGAAGCGAAAAATGAAGCGCTTATCCAAATGATAGCTATCGTGACAATCGCTCGCTTTTTGGTCATCCGAGGCTTTAACGGGTGAACAATCGCGATGTATCTGTAAATATTCTTTGTTTAGCAAATTTAATTAACGTATGATCAATACGGTTACGTTAAAATGAGAATTTTATCATTCATTAGAATTCTTTTGGTTAAAGATAGAAATTTAGACATTTAATAATACTATTATTTTTCTCTTAATCAAAATTAATTATTATTATATATTATTTTTGAAATATATTTGCTGAATAATTAAGTTAATGAAAACAAAAATAATTTCTGTCAGTTACTTTTAAAGCTAAGTGTTTGAATGAATTCATACAGCAAATTACATTTTATTAATTATATCCATTGTGAAACTGTTTCATTTTTTAAAAATATTTTAACAGTTACAGACAGTTGTTGATTTAATAACACTTAAATCGAAAGCAATTGTAATATCACTGTTAAATTATTGATCGGATATAGTGATGAGAGCTGGAGCTGATGGAGCTGAGCTAGCTGCAGCTCGAGCTGAAATTCAGCTCTTGTTTTAGAGTTT
>JAQGAW010001040.1:0-21967 GCA_034698025.1 Phthiracarus crinitus | reverse complement strand
AATTAAAATGTATGTAAAAAAGAAAAAGTAAAATTAAAAAGTGAAAGTAAATCAATATTATTGTTGATTTACCATTAGAAAGTAAAAGTAAAAGAAAAATTTTTTGCCATTTAATTTTACTTGAAGTAAAAGTAAAAGAAAAGTAAAATTAAAAATTTTATAAAAAGAAAAAGTAAAAGAAAAATAAAATTAAAATATGAAAATTATACAACACTAGTTTAAAGTATATAAAAATCTTTTAAACACTGTGAATATTCTTTATTTTATTTATAAGCGAAAATAATTTTATATTAATTAGGTTTAAATTTTTTATATTAAGACTCCATTTAATTTACGCTCGGTTTAAGCTCAGCGCTCGAGCGTGTCAAGAAAATTAGCACGAGCGTTTTTATTTTACCCGAGCGTGAGCGTGAGCGGTGAGCGAGTGCATCATTGAGCATGATTATTACAAAACAATGAATAAATATTGAAGAAAAACTTAAAATATTTATTTAAATTTTGGAAATAATTTTTATTTATTTTTAAAAATCTGATAATTACTTTATTTTTCCATAATATGTATAGAAAATTAAAATTTGAATGTTTGGAAAACTTTCCAATTTTTAATTGAAAATATTTGAAATTTGTTATAAAAATTATGAGGTCTTAAAAACTCATCAAATTTGTATAACAATTTCTCAAAAAGTTAACAATAATTAGAAAATATTTTATATTTTTTTAAGTTCAAAATATTTAAATTGATTTTTATAAACAAAACAGCTTATATTCAAAAATTCAAAAAAAATATTCTCAGTTCATTCGCGCAAACCGCTAAAAAATGATATATAAAATTCTGTGATTTATTCATAACCTAAATCTATTCTCAACAAGTCATGCATAAACTAATGAGAATGAATTCGATTCCCACGATAATTGGCTCTTCAATCGTTTGCATGCTTTTTGATGCTTCAATTATTTGGATACCGCTAAATAATTTTCGCTTTTATTTCTCAGCGAAATATCATTAATATTCAAATCATGTATTTCGAGTTTAGATTACGAGTTAAAAGTTATAAATTAATTTTAGTTCAAATTAACTTTTCAATTCCGTACCTAAAGAGTTATTGCTGTCGGTCTGTGCTCAACAATTATATGTATATAAGCTATACAGTACTCGATCTTGTAAACCACTAATCGTTAAAATTATTATTAGAGTCTGGAAATTGGGACAACATTTTTAACATTTTGTGAACATAAAAGATGACAATTTATTTAAAAATGGGGACATAATTGCGGACATTTTTATGTTTAAAAAACTTCAATAATATATTTCCAAAAATGAATTAAATTTACTTATCAAATTTTTAAAATTATTTTTTGTTTTCTATAAGATAATCAATAAAAGATTTAAGACATTAAAGACATTTTTAATTCAATTTTAGGCAAAATACTATTTTAGTGTTTATATTGGTAAACAATATTACTTTAAATATTATATTAAACTTGATATTTTCAAATAAAATGTGGACAATTCATAGTATTTGTCAATATTAGGGACATATCCCCTCAATGTAAACATATTGATCATTTTAGGGGCTTTGGGGGAAAAAAGACATTTCCCCCTTTCCAGTCTCTAAGTATTACACTTTTAATGGCTTGTTTCATAAAAAATAATGAAAAGTCCGGTTCAGTTTTATTTCTCAGTTCATTTTATTAATTAAATTAAACATTTTAAATATTTTACGTTTGAGTATAATTAAGGTAAATATAAATTAATTATAGTAAATCGAGTCTTAAATCTTACAGTTACATGGTTTATTTTAAGTAAATCAATGTTTTATGAGTTCTTACCTTTATTAATGTTCGATTCGAATTATAATGAATTGAAATTTGGTGATCTTATTTATCTTTTATACTAAAGATAAGACAAAGTAAACTCAAGATTAACAGAATTGATAAAAATATGTTGTCGTTTAGAGGCTAAGAAGCTTTAAAAGTATTAGTTTTAGCCAAAGCCCAAACATCGGAGTTTCTAAAATAAAGAGCCTAGGCTTAGGCCTGAGCTTGTTATATAGATATTGATGTTCGTTTTCTATCAGATAAAAATTAAATAATCGGCGGTCATATTCGGTTAGAACAAATAATTCTATTAAATTTGGTCAAATTCGGTTATTTGTTACACTTGACCGAAATTTAATATTCTGTTTAATTCGGTCTGTAGATTGAATTCAAACTTCATCTAATATGATATTTTGCGTTTGAATTGAATTAAAATTATATATGATTAAAATTAAAATTCTATAGTGTTTTATATTTCATAAAATAATCAAAAATTAATAAATTAAATGTTTTCGATATATTCGGTCAAATTTGGTAATTTGATACATTTAACCGAAATTCATTTTTTAATTTCGGTGGTCATATTCGGTAAAATTCGGTCTATGACCGCCAAAAAACATCGCAATATATAGATTACATTCCGTTTCCCAGTAATTACTTTTCCAATAATTCATTTTCCCATAAGCACAAGATTGACTCAAAAATATATTAATATTTATTGAAAATATTAAATTAAATGTCAAAGTAAATATTTCTAACCTAACTTAATCGAAACCTAACCTAACCTAACTCAAACTAATCTAACGTATTTTAACATAACCTAACCTAACAAATTTTAAATAAAGTTTAAAAGTTTCTTAGATTTCAATTGGATTAAATAATATCAATTATTGCTAATGTCTGAGAAAACTATTCTTATAAATAATATCACTTTAGAGATTCAAACTTGTGCTCTTGGAAACTTAATTTTGGGAAAAAGAATTTCTGGGAAATGGTATTTTGGGAAAAGGAATTCGGGAAAACGGAAGTACACCATTATATATTTTAAAACCTTAGCCTCTGCAGGCTAAGAGGCTATAAATTTCCATTTCTATTTTGGAGACACTCAATTTATCGGACCGTTGTAATATTTTAGTAGTAAAAGCTTAGTTAATATTTATTAAATATGTGACTAAATTTTCTGAAACCCAACTCTAACTGCCAAATTAAAGATATAACAAAAAAGGAATAAAATAATTAAAAATTACTGTAAATCAAAAACCATGATAATTAATGATTTAAGCCTGAATTAAATAGTTAATTTGACCACATTATCCGCATAAGACTAGTTAGTAAACGGGCCCCGATTTGTCGTGCCCCCGACAAGATTCCTCGGGTGGGGCCTGGTTCGGGCCTAAATAATAGAAAACTCAGGCCGAGTCGGGCTTTGAAGTTTCCCTAATTTTTATCGAATATCCACTTTTTATGTTTCAGTACTCGAAAAAAATTTTAATAATTATTAAATGTAAAGTTTTCGTTTAATAATTGTTAAATTAATATTTTAGATAACTAAAACTTAACAAAAACTTGTTAAAGTGTATAATCAATTGTTTTTATGGTCATATATCGACGATTTTTAATTATATCATTTTTGTACGTAATTGATTGAATCGGTCCGGGCTTTTGACTTTTAAAAATAGTCAATCCTAAACTTAAACATACAGGCTTGTATCGGACTCGGGCTTGAGATTTTTAATTCACATTATACTGTATTATACACATATTATAGACTACATCTTACAGTAATTCTATTATACCATAAAGACTTTCGAAGAAAAATGCCTTCATTTCCAAAACACTATGAATTTACAAACTTTTAATGCGTTTTCAAATTTCATAATATACAGTAGACCCTCTTATTAGGAGACACGACTAGTGTTTCAAACATTAGGTTAATAATATTTATTTTACATTTACTGTAGTATTCTACTTATAGTTTAATTTATTCAATAAGTTTTGTGGTAATAAAATAATTGAATATTTTAATGAATAAATTAGCGTTTAATTAATTAATATTTAGTGCCTATAAGCACAGACTAACCAATTCTAACATAACTGATATTTAATATAAGATATTTAATGCATTGGATATTAATTTGAGTCATATGAAAAAGTGAATAAATGAATGGTTTACTTTTAATATCAATCAGTATGCTTTTATCTTAAAAGTATAATATATTTCATTTTAGATATTACTTACAATATTTATAATTTTTTTACTTTTTTCTTTTGTTTTCTGTGAATAATAGAGACGTTTCGAACGCTAATTATGTTGATATGATAAACAACTGCAAAAAGTAGAAAATGATAAATATATATGCGAAATCAACGAATCAAATTTAAAAACTTTACTTAAGCGTACAATAATTTTCAATAATTTTAACATCAATGAAAATTTTGTTGTTAAGAACAACTGAAATGTATAAAAATCAAACTCGTTTCAACTTTTATTTTCAAAACTGTTAATTATTTTCTTTAGAATAAACATGTACGTAATATTATAGTAGAGAATGCGAGTAAAATTCATGAAACATAAACTCTATTCTCAACATAGAATATATAATATGTTGCATAAATTTTTTCAACATAATAATATATTCTTACAATGAATACATAGTCTGATATATTTCGTAACCAACTTGTTATTTAAAAGCTCTTCACTCAAAAATATAACAACACATTAAAAAAAGTTTCTTAAAGTCTGACAGCAATAATAATAATATTTTTCTTTTTTTCCAATAATTATATTTCAATCAAATCGCTTTATAATGACTGGTTGTTTAATATGCAATATACTATTAAATCAGTCGTATTAGACTACATTAGCTATTAATTGATCATTTGATGGTAAAACCAGAGATGACTCATTTTCTAATTGCAAAGATTTTTAATTTTTGACCTTATTTTGAATTTAGAATAAAGATAAAGGAATTGTTTCTAATCAGTTGTTAGTAATCAGGCAAATAAACTGACACTAGAGATAACGTATGGTATGGTATGCTCGGCTAATATATAAATATAACTCTTTTCAAACATAAACTATGTCAGTGTTTGAAGTTTTTCGATAGTGTTTCGTTTGGGGATTGACATACGAAGCACCCAAAAGACAGCATGAGACTACTGTTTGAAGACCACCCGAGTTGTGTGTGAGAAGCGAATACCTGTCTCCCTCTTCACTCGATATCGCAATTACCGTTTTGTTCGTATTTGTCACAATAGACTGATGCAAACAACTAGTAATAATGAACAGTTTTTTGATGGTCTCTTATTCATTCTTAGTGACACTTTTAAACGATTATTATCACATCGCGAGAGAGACAGATATTTTATAGTTCGGTTGTCGCAAATAAACTTTTCAAATAAATCTACCAATGATTCTGATTGTGGCGAATAGAAAATTTATTTTAAGGATAGGCAAACCAAAGAATTTATTTGTTCGATGCTTTACAATCCTAAGGCTTTTAAGCACGTATTGCACACTAATGCTGTAGTGCTGTAATACTAAAGCGAATGTTACGCTTGATATGCCTAAAACTTAAATACCAGTCTGTCTGGTAATAGTTGTTGCCTTAAAAAGCGCAAACGAAAACTTTCTCATGAAGTTTTTTGTGTCTGTTGGAACAATACGAGTACACAAGCAGTGTTACGAATCTATTTCGTTGCTTAAAGCAAATTTCGCTGTTTTTTAGTACTTCATACTACAGTATATGTACTGCCAAATTATAATCTACACCGAATAATATTACTGAATTTTTAAATAGTTTAGTTAGAATTTTAAATTTATTTTTAGGCTCTATAATAGTAAGCCCGCAACAACTTCTATATAGTGTTAATGCTGAATAAATTAGTAATTATAGTGAATATCGGGGATAAAATAAATCACATACAGCACAATAGATTGAAACAATTTGGAGAGAATAGCATCGCACGAAATATTAAATTAAAATAATTCTGTTCACGTAACCATAAAAATTCTCACAGTTCAGCCATTGATTTAAAACAATATCTATTATCTAAGAGAAACCCTTTACTATTAACTAAAAATATATAATAAGCGGTTCATAAATGAAAGGCTGCAGAAAAAAGCAAACTTAAATGGCAGATGTGTGACAATAAATAAAACACATCTGTTTGCATAATAGCTTCGTTTAAACTTTTTTTAATTCACGATTTCTCGCAAACGCACGAATTTCCTCAAATTACAAATTAAATTTTCGAAACCATATTTCCCACACTTATTCTAATGAATCATAATTTATGCTTGACTTACTTATATTAAGTGATCTCAAACTTTACAGTTCAGTATAGAATAACAACGTATTTATAACAAGTAGATTCGTATTAACGGCTTTGTCCTTTCATATTAATAGGTGATGCAATTTATTTTTTAAAATTAACTAACTATGGCTAAAAAATCATTGATGGTTGTAAACCATTTAATTCACTTTGAATTGTAAAGCTATTGCTATATATGCAAGTCGAATGTCAAAAAAATGCAATTATATTGAATATAAATCAATATAAAAATAATAACATTCTTTTTAGTTTAAATTATATTATTTTGAACCATATGAATGTTGTCGGGAAAGTTCAATAATAATAGACTAATCGGGTTTTATTTCGAACCCGAAAAATAAAAATAACTACACATTTATAGATAACTAACTTTTTGATATGTTAAGATAATTATTTAGCTGTTCGGACTCACTAACAATTGGACAGATCAAATCCATGAGTTATACATTTGTTAAAGTATTTTGAGCTCCAAAGTTTTAACACAGTTTTAACTTTAAGCCCTCTCCCAGCCCTCCTTTGAGTCTCAGCACCCAATTTTTTCTATTCGACTTTATTCGATATGCTCTATCGAATGGAAGTGGTTCGATCAAATTCGGCATACACTTAATCCAACTGAAATAGTTACCGCGTAAGCATTAATAGTGCGTATAAACCTATACTGTAACATATATTTGCTTCGTGTAGCGTTTACACAGTATCTTTAATTCGCTTTACTATCAGTCTAATATTAGTTTAATATTTTAATAAATTACTAAAAAAAATTGAACATAAAAAACGATTATATAATACATTTTCAAAAAAATTACAATGGAATCCTTTGTGTCTGAATAATTTTAAATCTCAGGGTCAGTCAATAACAACAAGTTTAAGAATAAACTTAGAGATGTTATTTTAAAGAATATTTTAAATATCTATGCATCTCTTCTTAAACTTGTTTTGTTATATTTTATATACTTATATAAGAATTTATATAAAAATCAACTATTGCTGATAGAAATTCCATTAAATATTGACTGATTGATAGTTAATTGGTTTACTTTCAAAACGTTATAAATGTATATGAATATATATGTAAGCTGTATTTTAACAGTTTCATTATTATACATTATTGCTTATTTTTTAGAACAAAATCTTGAGTTTTACAATTTAAACAACAATTATAAAGAACAATATATCTTAAATCATCAAAAACTGGAAAAGGGACAAAAAAATCCATATAATTTAGTTTTTCCTAACGGATAGAAAATCTTATATCACTTGATCAAGTTTTCAATGTACATTTACAGTACCGGTATATAGAAATAATTATTTTACCTTAAGTTCTTATAAACACAAATTAAAAAGACAAAGCGCTATTAAATAGTTTTATAAACTACAAGTAAATGTTTGGTTTAGTGAAATAAGCTAAAATTATAGCACTTTGTTGCACGCAAAGCGTTTTGACAATTCATTTTAAAGTTATTAAATTATTTTTGATTCATACTTATTTTAAGTTTGCTCAAAAGTTGCATTTAAGAAATAATATGACCGCACGTAATACAAAAGGTGAGTATTAAGCAATATATTCGCGTTATTTAAAAAATCGTTAAAATTTTCTTGATATTTAGGTAAAAGTTATACGCGTTTCTGTTTAGTATGTAAAAGCATCGAAATAGTACATCGTTTTGGACAGTATTCAAAACTATCATACATACGAATCCAATATCTAACGTTATGAATCTATGAGCTAAAATTTTAAAAAATTAATTATAGAACTTAAAATGTTTACTCTTTTAAAAGCGCCAAATCATTTATTATTTAAAATAAATTTATTGCTTTCTTTAAATTTCACAAAAGAGAATTTAAATTAAACAAAAGAATCAAAAAGTATTGAGTAATACAGGTATACAGTAAGAGTAGAATACATTCAATGTACTCCACTGTATGCAAAAGATAAACGATTGCGTGCATTGAATTGTTAAAACAAAATACAAAAAAGAAAACGTTTTTAGACTTTGAAGATTAAAATTTACTTGAGAATGAAAATTGCTTAGCAATTCATATTGAAATATTGTAAATAATATAATTGCTTTGATTGTTTGCCATATTTTCAATATTTAAATATGAAAAAATATAAAAATACGTTTTAATATTCATGAGTTTGCAGTACAATATTCTACTTTTTAAAAACATAAATAATTATGTAAGTGACATAAGAGCCGACAAAATTGTGAGTTTGACACCGAAATCAAAATATCAAATACAATTTTGATCACAGTGGGAACCAATGAAAATTCAAGCCAACTTTTCTGTAAAACATGACATAAAAATTGATTATGAGAAACAATTACCGTTTAATTATTTTCTTAAATTATCAGTTTCCGGTCCATTAATATAAATACTAAATTATTATATTTGACGAATAAGTCTCAAAGCACTTTATTCTATGAGAAGTTGTTTCGCCACTTAAAGCTATTCAATAACACTTTACTTTCGTTAATTGAAATTTTATAACCAAGCAATAAAACCTCGTTATATAGATATTTTTAATTTCATACATTATCTAATTTTCTATTAACGTAAAATTGTCGTTTTTATCGGGTTCTTATCTAATATACAATCAAAGTAAAATAAAACAATACATTAAATAGATATTTCAATGTTTTTTATTTGCGTTTTGGGTGGATTTAAATTTTTGTATAAATTATAAATAATAGAATTTGTTTAAATTGAAATTTATATAACTATATTTAATCAGAATCAGAATAGAATAAATATAATAGAAATTTTTCAAAAATAATTCACGCTAAAAACAATCGGTTGTAAATCCATAGTGAATTGATAACTTGATAAAACCGAAACTTAAAAAAGCCCGAATTTAAAAAGCGTTTGGCACTCTTCGCGTTTCGCACTGTAGGGTGGCCTCAATGCCATCAATGTTTGCCATCAAAAAATACTCTTCACTGTCATTTGGACGCATTAACAAACGATCAAACACTTCATTTTCATTGTCTTCTGCAACAATAGCTGACAGATGATGTATTAAGCGTTTAATATTTTGTGATTTATAATATAGTTAAATACAGTATAAACTTTAAACATAAATTCATTTATGACATACGTAAATGGTATATCAGTGTATATCGTGAGCACTCGTCAGGTGTTTCGGTGTTTCGAATTTTCGATATATATTTTTTAGTCTATAAGGATGTAATGCCTATTAATTTTTATGGCATTTCTTAACAATAGGATTCGCTCACGTTTTACACACTAATATGCATTAACATGCTTTCGTTCAAATAAATTAAAATTTTTATTACGATTCATTGCCAAACATAATCACTAAAATAATAATTATGATCTCGGAATAGATAACCAAAAGAGTGAATAAACTATTAATAGTGTTTAGTGAATTTATTCATAGATACGGTGTATTTCATCGATTATCTGATTGTTCTGTAAAGGCATTCTACTTTTCGTATACAATTTGGTGTTTTAATAATATTTAAAAAATATCACATCTTTCTTTGATCTCAGAACAGTTTTTTCGAATTTTAACTATTTTGTTCATAAACCGAATTTGCTCATAATATCACAATATTTCAATTGTAGGACTTATTTAAAAAATAAGAAACAAGTTTTGTAGGCTTTGGTAAATTACCTCAAATGTTTAATATATATTAATTTTCTCAATTTAATTTTTTACCATAACATTTAACTTATTTCTTAAGTTTTCTTTTGTTGTTTTATGTGGTTAAGCTCTGTTTTGTCATGTAATACTTAAATTTTAGTTCAGAAAATCAACAACTCTTGTAAGTTCGATCCTAACAAGTTGTGCTGTTAGAAACTTTAATACAGAAAATGAAATGAGAATAATTTACAAGTATGCAGAAGTAACTTATACTTTATTAATACAGCATAAATAATTCAACTACTGTATAGCTGTACTTTTGATAGTAAAAAAATTAATAGAGGTATTAATAGTATTGTTAATTAATACCATTCAATTTAATAATATTTTTTTATTAATGATTATATTTTCTCGATAAATTTGGTATTGATATGCAGTATTTTGCAAAAACTTTTCATATTAATGCACTTACTGTCGAGCAAAATAGAGTATTGAAATTATTGATATATTATTAATTGACAGATCAGATGTAATATTTTAAACAAATTAGACTTTGTTCATACAAAGCGTATTTAAAAATTATTTTTAACATTTTCTGAAAATATTTTGGTATTAATGAGTTAGTGGCAGAAAATAAGAGTTAGTGGCATGATTTATAAATACAAGTCTTCAGAAGATTTTTCATATAAATTATCAGTTTTTGATTTTTTTTTGAATAAAGTTTTATATGCTTTATGTAAACCGTAAGCAAATACTGGACATTGAGCTTTGATGCTTAAAAATTCGCTCACATCTGCAAATTCAATTGATAAGAACTCAATTAATTTTTATTGCTATTTTGTATGCTGATATGTTTTTGTAAAAAAAGTTTATCAATACATTAATTAAATATTTTATTTTTTAAACTAAATTTGAAAACTATAATTTTCACATTTAGTATTTACACCATTCAGTTCTATTGCTTAAATTTAAATCTAGAAATATTAATATACTTTTTACTTCTCTCATAAGCTTTAGATTTAATTGGGAAAGAGTGTGAGGAATTGAGGAGAAATATTTAAAGTTAAAGTATTTACAAAAAAAATTATTAATTATTTTTAAAGTTTAAACATTAAACATATATACAAAATGGTTAAATGCTACAATCAAACCATAAATAATTACTATTGAAATCATTTCAGTTCAAATTAAAAATGTCTAAAATTCTTTGAATTAATATACAAACTGTTGAGCATTACTATATTAATCAATAAAATAACTGAAATTAAATGATAACATATATTCAATAATTTTCCAGGCATTTTAATCCTTAGGTTAGAAAATATTTATTTGTTTTATTTAAATAGAAATTTTTGAGTAAAATATATCATTTGGCAACAAATGTAGCTTTTATTATATGAATTTTTCAAATGTCTATAATGTTAAGCATCGAAAAATCTCCGTTCATCTGATTCCATAAAAGTGCGACAATGGTTTCTCTACAAAAAATTCGAATTACTTAAAAACAGTATTGTAGTCAGTGTGTAACTTTCATTATGTTTGCTAACGAGAAGAATGCAAGGATTGTCACCATTTGAATGCAAATATGTAAATATTATTTTTGAATATTAATTAATAGAAAAGTTTAGAATTGTAAATAAAAACAGAATATACAGTATCATCAATAAAAAGCATTAAACAATAAAATAAAATTCGCACAAACATCATGCAAAAAATAACATATTTAAGTCTCTTTAATGTAAAGTATACTTTTGTATCACTAATTTAACAGAAGGCAAATATACTTTAAAATAAAATTAAATAACTAAAAAATATTAAAAAATAAATGCTAGTTTTCCATTTGGTGTTACAAAATACAAAATTAAAGAGCATTAAATTGATAAATCAAACTTTATCTTATTTACATTTGAGCGCAAATTATTATTTTTTCATTTATTCGTAAGTATGGTCTAGTTTATCAATAAAATATCAGGTCTAAAAATGTCATATTTTGACCTTGAAAATTACAAACTTTCTAAAAATATTCTTAAAAAAGAGCGACTCTTACCTAAAACTCCCCCATTGAGGTAATAATGATATTAGCTTTTTTAGAACATACAAATTTTCAGCTTATAATAGAAACTTTCTAACTAAATATAAGAAACTTTCTAAATATTGTTTATTCATTAACACATCTATAAAAAAATAAAGCCATTTAAACCAAATTAACATACTTATCGGTAACATTATTATTATTTATTTTTGTACATAAATAATTTGAAAATTGTTATTATTGGTCAATAATTTACTGTAATATGAACTATCATTAAATATAACCCGTAATTAAATTTCACTAAAAAATTGATGGCATACACATTCAAAGCAAAGTAATACATATTTTAAACTGTTGGGTTTAAATATAGTGTGAATTAAATAGCGAATTAAATCACAATTAAAATTATTAAAGTGGTTTTGTTAATTGTGTTTATTTGAATTTGAAAAATGAAGTTTGAAATAATGTAAAAAACTATTAATTATAAGTTTGGCAAACCTTAGTCTTTGCCCGAATAGATTCTACATAAATAACTCTAAAAATTTATTAAAAAATTGCATAAAAATATCATAAAATTGCAAATCTGGAAATTAGTATTGAAATATACTGATATAATTGATATAATGCTAAATCAAAACTAATTGAGGTGCGCGTGATTAGCATAATCTAGTTATAAATCATTGGAGAACAATGTAATTAACACTGCGAAATGTTGGTGTGGGCACATTAAAAACATTTAAATCAGTCTCCGGTCGCAAATTAGGGCTGATTTTTTAAAAGACCATCCCATTAAATAGTTGTCAGACTGAAACTTTCAAAATATAATTTAGTATTAAAAAAGGGTTTGGTTTCGATGTAATGTAACTTATTCTGAAAGATTGATAAGTTCAACGGCCAAACTTCGCGTTGCGTACAGACATATATAAAAAGCGTGCGCTTAAGTAAATCTGATATAACATTAAGTTAGGTATACTGGAAAACTTTGTGCTACGAAACAACCTTGAAAATGATTAATAGCCTAAAAGTTCATTGGTTAAAGCAGTGGTCATAAAAAATATAGGTTTGCCTCAACTACAGTATCAATTTTGCTCCTATAGCTTATGTAAAGTTATTAGAACTTAATTGAACATTAACAACAAATTTAATAGTAGTGTCCAACCATAACATAAGCGTACATCCATACCAAACATTTCTATTCCAATTTCAATTCCAATTAACCAAATCATTTTTCAAACCATTCCTTTTACGTGTGTTTTTTTCAAATTAAAAACAAACTTATTTTTTAAAAATTATATAAGCTTATGATAGTTGTTAGCTCTCTATTACAGTAATGTTTCCATACAAAACTTGTGTACACTGTATTATAATTTGTTAGTTGTTTCAGTTAAGTTTGTAAGAAAATAAACTGAAAATACTTAATATGTATTGAGGTAAGTGTTGCTTAACATTAATGCACATAAGCTGTCAAATATGGTTAACTAGATTAGCGATATAACTAAATTTAAACCAATAATGAAAATATAATGATCAATACTAGTTTGGTATGAGATTAATTGCGTTCGTCGTATCTATTCATTAATAGACATAGATTACTGTATACTAATCACTAAATACTATACAGCAAACAGTAATACTTTATTATACACTCAATCCATTTTATTTTCCCTTTTATCACGCGCTTAAGTTAAAACCTCAGGCAACTCTCTTACATGAGTGTATCAATTTTCCTAAATATTATTTTTGTTAAATAAAGAATTTGAAAGAATATAAAAACGTGAAGCGTGTGATAAGAATAGCAATGAGAAACAATTAACTTTACATAAATACAAGTCAGTATAAATTAATCGTTGCGTTCAACACAATGTTATTTCCTTTTAGTAATCTTTACTTTTCTTTTTATACATAAATATAAAATCGTGAATCAAAACACAACAGATTTTTATGCGTTAGCCATAAAACTCAGGTTTTAAGACGTTATAATTGAGTGAAGAGCTAATCCTTTTATAAAATGGAAGCAAACATTTTCAATAATAATCAAACGTTTTTCAACTTTATTTCTAAAACGTTAAATAGTTTACAGCCTATACTCTAACGTTACCGTATATAATTTATAGCTCATTTCACATTATTTGTTAGTCATAAATAATTGATAAAATTTAGTAAAAAGTACGCTACACGTATAAAATATTTCTTAAATTAAATTATAACATCATAAAAAATTTAATTTATAAATGATTTGTCAAAAATATATACTGTATATAATAATACCTAAACTCCCGGTTTTAAATATAAAGCTAAAAAATAGAGTGCATAATGAAAAGTGTAAATAATAAGTTAATTCTTCAGTGACTTAGCGGTGGATGTGGAGGAATGTCGTGACCTATTAGGTGGTGAAGCTGCCAATTGTAATGTATGCGATGGTCCACGAGAGTGAGAATAGCTGAATGAACCCGTTCGGCGTAACGCCGATGCGATCGCTTTTGATTGCGACCGACGAAGCGAAGCGTAAGGCGAGGAACCACGACTTAACATACTTGTACTCGCGTATAGCATTAAACCAATGTCATTGTTGTTGTTTGCCATAGCGATCTTTAACGCTGTCGAGCCATCCTAACATAAATGATAAGACAATATATTAAATTCTATTATTATAAGTAATTAACATGTAATATTAATTTACATTATCAATAATAGTTGGATCGCAGTCTGGATGTGATAGAAGTAATCGAACCACGTCTGCGTGACCGTGTTCTGCAGCGCACATCAGAGCAGTTGAGCCATCGTTGTCTTGCATATTGATAGCAGCGCCGCTTTCCATCAAAATTTTACACGTGAAAAACTGTCCATGACTTGCAGCCAACATAAGCGCCGTTTGCCCATTCTTTTAGAATTTATGACATTGAATTAATTGGGGCACATATAATCTAATATTAAATAAATCGATAAATATGGTAATGAGTTACCTGTTTTGCTTTAATATTTACGTCTCCGATTTGAAATAAACGTCGAATAACTGCTTTTTGTGTCTCGTTTTCAACTTTAGCCAAAGACACTAACATCGTAGGCGTATAACCAGCCTTGAAATAACGAATAACTTTATAATCTTTGCGAAATTTTTTAATTAAAATTTTTAAAAACGTTAAATTACTAGCTGTTACCTTATTTGGTTTGTTTACATCACACACTTTCGAGTCGAGAAGGACAGATACAATGTCGAAATTACAATGAGATATTGCATAATGTATTGCGGTGTTCCCACTCGAGTCATCCAAATTTACCACACGGTTCAACAAATGTTTGGATATCGTTTCGAAACAATCGATATAATCCTCAACAACACGCGAATCTGAATCACTTTGAGCCGAAACCTTAAACCACTCTTTTTCTATAATTTCTAAACTTTTACCCTAAAAATTCAAAGTATTTAAGTATAATCAAATAACTATCAAATATAAATAAAATTCTCACAGTCGCGGATTTATTTGATTTTTCTGGTTTACTTAAATTGTCGTTTAATACTTTAAGTGCAGCCATAATTTCTTTAGTTGGTTCAACTCGTTTTCTCGATACAGATTTAGCGACGGCACCCGTTTCTACTTCATACGATCCCTCGTCCGAAGAGCTACTGCTTTCTTCAGACTCATCCGATTCAGAGATGCCTGATATCTTAAATACATCGTCAACTATTTTTGATTCTCGACTCGTATTTCTGTTATAATCTTTACGACGTGGTGGCGGAAGGGGTGGAGCGTGACGTTTAATAGGACTCGAGCCTAAACTCATCGAAGTCGGAATTTTATAAACTAAAATTTCATTCTGACTTTCTTCGATAATCTTGTCATCAATCGTTCGCCTCTCTAGAGATCCTGTGGTATGAATAGGACGAGGTATGCGGCTTAGCATCGTAGGACTCGGCGTTTTTTCAATCGGTGGTCCAACAATAAAATCCTTTGCCACTGATGTAATGGCTTCATTGCATTTGTCACACAATCGAATGCTTTGCGCAGAACTCGCTCGAGAAACAGGAGATGCGCTTAAAACATCTAAACTCGATGGACGCTCTTTATATGTATCGTTAAGTTTGTCGCTGAAATGCATACCATATATGTCATTGTCTCCGATGCCAATGGTTTCTGTTTGCCTTAATTCACATTTCGAACATTTTTCAAACACTTGTACTTCTTTGTCAAACATTAAGTTTAATGTCTGCACAGAACTATGCTTCAGAATAAGTTCATTTCGTGCATCGATAGCCACTTCCTTTACTGGAATTGATTCAGTTTTCATTCCAATTTCACACGTTTTAGGAGCGCATTGTGACTGCGCATTATTTGACGAAAATTTGATCGGATCAGTACCCCATGAAACGAATGCCGGCTTTTTTGCTTCTAAATCTCTGAGGCTAACTGTGTCGCGAGCTTTTAAATCAGTTTCAACGGCAACACATTTTCGCGGCAAACTTGGAGCTAAACTCGTTGAGATCCCTATTGATCGCGTTAATACTTGTTTACGATTAATTTCATTTTCAGAGTTCGGTTCAATTGATATAGCATTTAAAGTTTCGAAACTAAGTTTTCTGTCATTAACCAAATACGATTCAGTATTACACGAAGAATCCACGGTTTGTTTGACCCTGTTTTCTGTGTTTGTTGACACAGATATATTCAGTGAATTACGCGATGTCTGGTTAATAGCATCGATTTTATTTGCAATCTGTTCCAGTCTCATATTTTTAGATGACACTAATTTACTCGGTGGCGGTGACGTACGCTCCCATATATCACCAAAATCATCATCATCTGCGTCGGAATCTGATTTCAAAAGTAATTTTCTTCGCATCATTGGAGGAGTAATAAAACCACTTTTTTCTAATTCTCTGAGCCTAACCATAGCTTGAGGATCATTAGTGATAATATTGTCATCAAAATCGTCTCCATTCAACTTTTTCAACAACTTTTTCTTTTCTTCTTTCAGCAAAATAACTTTTTGTCTCAAGTTTGGAATGTGTTTCACCTGTTCCTCCAATTCTTTGACTCTTGCTATGCTCGATGTCATCTGTTCACGAATTTGAGACAAAACAACTCTCGATAAATTAGTAGATGATGTGCACGACGACGACGACGGCGATACGGGTGGAGATACGCAATGAGATTCATTTACGCTCATATGTCGTTCATTGTCACTATTAATGTTATTATTGTTATTGTTGTTATTATTTGTTTGACGCTTTCGTGATTCGAGCCATGTTTCCTCGAACTTCGCGACCACATCGCCCAATGATTTATCAGACATCGCCGATTCGGGCAATAATATTGTACGCGGAACTGTTGAATGTTTTTTCATGTTGCTATGATTTTTATGTTTAGCTGTAATATTATTAGAATTATAATCACAGTATTCTAGGAATGAGTCAGTACTGGAAGTGGAAGAATTAAGCGCTGAAAACGCTGAATTAATTTTACGTCGCAATGAGTTGGCTGATCTATATTGCAACGAATGCGACAATCTTTTTGAACCATAAAGAGCTGCCACAAGCGCTTCACAGTAATTAACAAAATCGGTATCGATATGGAAGCCATACGGACAACATTTACAAGAATTGAGACCATTAAGTGCACTTTTCGAAGACATCGCTTATTTAAAGGCACAACAGCGGCAACAGTAACAATAATTTGAGAGATAGTCTAAGCGACACAAAATACCTAATTTTGGAAAAGCATTAATAAATGTTTCAATCAATACATTAAAAACATAAAAATATAGTTTAAGACGTAAAGAACAAATTCACATTATTAACAAAAAACGAAAGATTTGAACAATATGTTAGATTTGACTAACGAAGTGTATAACAAAAATAGAAATGTCATTATCAGCACATTATAATTTAAGCGTTCAAACTAAACTTTATTGCGTTGCTTTACGTTAGATTATTAGCAAAGATTGTACCATAACTACCATATAATATATTGAATCGCTAGTGAGCGACACGCTTCAGATAACTAGCATTTAAACTAAAAAACACACATCAAAGTTAATGCACTCTACTTTTCAAATCAGAATTATAGCTAATTTTTCAAAACTATTATCAAAAAATCGCATCATTTTGTTTTTGTTGTTTGGCTTTTAAAAAATACTTAAAAGCGTATTATCAAGCAATAAATGTTTTTTTTAGAAAATAATCAAATTTAATCGCTAAGATGTTACAGTAAATGTTTTTTTGAGAATTTAAATATACTGTACATTATTTAACTTACGAATTAAGACTGAAGTTTACATCCAC
The DNA here is from genome assembly GCA_034698025.1 of Phthiracarus crinitus. NCBI lineage: Eukaryota > Metazoa > Arthropoda > Arachnida > Sarcoptiformes > Phthiracaridae > Phthiracarus > Phthiracarus crinitus. The sequence goes on along the minus strand of JAQGAW010001040.1, from coordinate 3,892 downwards.
TTTCGCAACTATTTATCCATTGTTACGTTCACACCATTAACTCTATAATTTTTTTGTTTAACTCATATTAAAATGAATTATACTAAATATTTTATTTATATAATTTTAATTTAAATAGAGCTGGTATGCTGCGTATGATTCATATAATACTAAACCGCGCGTAAAGCTGTAATTATACTTAATCTAAAATGTTTTTAAGCTAATTTAAGCCCACAATAAAACTATAGAAATAAGTTCACATATCTTACATTAAATGAACGCCTTTGTTAACAAACGTTTAATAATTAGATAACCAATAGAGAGAGTGTGAGTGTGCTTAAGGTGTACTCGAATCTAAATTAAAACAAAAATACCATAAATTAATGCTGAAAATATCGATGTTGTAAACATAAAAAAGTGTACGAATGGGGAAAAAATGCGTATAAATAGAAACGCATTAACTTTATAGAGTGATATATCATAATCGGATTTTGATATATTTCGAAACACGAAACGAATACTGAATTTATACCCGAGTTTTAGATCACACGTAACGTTAAAATGCAAATCTGTTTTTGTTGTGCGTCAACACGAACAACAAACACAACAATCTATGAATCTATGAATTAATCAAAACAATGGTTTCAGTTTAGAAGCCAAACAACAAACAACTATTATTTGATCAAATTGAATGCTCTAAAAATATATATAATGTTTGAATCAGTTTTACTGTACACATATATAGCGATAGCACCACAAAACTTAATTAAAATAATAAAAGTATATGAAATGTTTTAGATTTACCTTTTGTAATGACATGAGATGGAAGTTTAATGTATAATACATAATACATAGACACAGCACATAGACTCGCACACACTTTTAGCGATTCGTTTGATTCTAAGTTAACTGGTAAGTTTGGAAGTAGGAGTAACAAGTATACGAGTATACAAGTATGCGTGCGTTAAAGTGTTACACACTTGCCAATGTGTTGGCTGTTAGCACACGAATCAGTGCCCCCTCACTACACCAAACTGTACTATCATACCATTGTATACGGTACTATCACCAGCTATTAGACTATCATAAGCTTACTGTTAAGCGAACAAACACTTCACCACAGTTTTAGCTATTACAACAGAAAGTTTAAACAAAAATGAAATTTACGAATAAACTGCTGTCCTCTAACGTCAGCTTTAATAATATGATGAAGAGGAGTCTGATTCAGAAAATCACAAATAAGTTATTGTAAACTTATCGGATTTAAACGACAATTTTTACAAATTTTTAGGATTAAACTCTGGGCAATCTATGATTGAAATATCAAAATTCTGTTATCAACGAAAACTAATAAATTAAAAAAAATTAATTAAAAGAAAATTAATTCTGATAATCAAGAGCGAGCTGACTATTATGTTTAGGACATTGCATCGCATATTTATTGAACACGTATGGTATACTTAGGGAAGATCGATTGCGGGCAATGCCCGATTTTGCCCGAAATTGCCCGCCGAATTCTATTTTTACTCTTCGGGCAAATGGCATTATTCCGGGCAACTTGCCCGAAAAATCGTTTACAAACTATAGCTTTTACCTCAAAACTAGAATATTTTTAAAACTGATGAATAAATTTTTCCAAAATTGTCATTATAATTTTCTAAAATTTATATTTATGTTACGGACTAAACGCGGTTTTGTGCTTTATATATATATATTGATGATAAAAGTTTATTTAATGTATTGAAAACTGTATTACTAATAAGTTTATGATACTCGTTATACTTAACTGTACTATACTTACGTGTCTGTTGTGTACATTAACGATAATAACGCGTGTAAGCGATCGATTGATCGTAATTATATTATATTTTAATAAAATGAATTAAAACGAACTGAATTAATTAATTAAACAAAGAATAGATATAATTTAATAAAGTTTAGTTTTATTGATAATAATTAGATATAATGTTATGTTATTAATAAATAGTAATATTGATTCGTTATCTGTCGTTGGTATTGGAGGTATAGCTCTGTATAGAGTCGATTACGCGTTGAATACTGGTGTTCGGCATAAATCGGTGTTTGGCGCGTAACACTGGTGGAGGCGCTTAAGATCTCACCTCTCATTAGATTTTTCGTTATTTTGAGATTATTTTGACTTAAAAATTTTACAATATATGAGTGAATATGATTTTAATACTGAGACAATTGAGAACAACACATATTTGTGTAATTTTATAAGTACACCATTAACAACAAATCGTGATATAGGTTTGGATTTTTTCGGTTTAAAACGAATTAGAAAATTACGATTTCGCGAAATCTATGGTGTGGACGATGTATCCATAATTACAAATACTTTTGATCCCAATAATACATATACGATTGTTACCAATACTGATATTTTTGATTTAGAGACAGAATTTAGTAGTGAATATGAACAAGAAATGAGTGTTCAAAACCAGCAAAGAATTGGACACACGATTATGGAATCATCGGATGTGAATGCAACACATTATAATCCGAATATTGATCTGATTTCACTCGGAAATCAAAATCAAATAAATAATAATATGGACAATCATATGATAGAACATCCAAACCAACACAGAGCTCAATCACTCATCGATTTGCCAATCAATCAAGAATATGCTGATGCGATACGAGAAAGAGATGTCTTTAAGACATTATATACAAACTGTGTGAAGAAATTAGATTCAATGAAAGTCGCAATGAATGAAAATCTAAAACAAATGCATATAATTAAACAATTAAACGATGAATGTATGGATGCAAACAAGCAATTGGCTGAAAGTAATAAAGAATATTCGAAAAACATGGCATCTTTACAACAACAGATGAAATGGTTGACAGAATTTGTTAAAAGTGGACAAAACGATAAAAATATTAATACAACAAATATGACATCGCAATCATCGCGTAGTACTGAAGTAATTCGTAACACAAATGAAACGGAAGTACAAAGTGATGAACAAAACAATGTAATAACAACTCAACCAAATGTTAATGTGTTTACGAATCCATTGTATGAACCAAGAAGTAGTGATACAGTTCAGTGTCAAAACAATACAAATCAGACAAATAAAGATCGGAACGATTTAAGTCAACTTATTAATTACATAACACAACAAAGAGACGATGAAATTGGGAAATGTATTGAAAAACCTTATACAATTGAAAAGATAAATTCGACAGCACCAGAAAACGTTAAATTACCGTCAAAAAAGTTTAAACCCGTAAATAAGATTAAGTTTTTAGGGTATGTCTTATCGAGGGATGGCTTGAAGATCGATAGTGAACTGAAGAAAGCCATTCAAAACATTGAAATTCCGAAAAATAACAAACGATTGCAGAGTGTTTTAGATGTTTTCAAATTCTTACATGACTTTATTCCGGTAAAAGATTTGATGGTTTTAGCATATCAAGTATTTCGAAATGGTTTATCTTATGTTTGGACTAACATTAAGTCAAAAAATTTTAAATATAAACGCAAAAATTTACAACAAATCTCGGATACAAATAACAATACTATATCATCAGATTTAGCTCAGAACTTAATTTCTAGTGATAATAAAATTAATGAATTAAATCAGAGCTCGAGTGATACTATAATTAATAGTGAAAATAATTTGGCATCAAATTCTAGTCAAAACACTATTATTTATAATGAAAGGCAAAATCAATCACAACAAATAATTAATGGACAATTAGTAATTGATACAGACATTGATACAGATCTGACCGAAATATACGAACTTAACCAAAATTTTGAGAATTATTCGGACACCGAATCATCGAGTAGTGAGAACTCTATTGACTCGATGACTCCGAATACATTTTTCGAGACAGTAATCCTTAACAGTGACTTTGAAGGCGACGAAGAAAATGCTTG
>JAQGAW010001039.1:0-21978 GCA_034698025.1 Phthiracarus crinitus | reverse complement strand
GACAAATAACCAAATAGAATGGTATCAGTCCTTAATATCATAAAATATTAAAAAATTACAAAATGGAACGAGCAACTTAAAACTAACTAAAAAACAAACTGCAAAGTCATATATTACGACCGTATCGATCTTGTTTGTTAATCAAAGAGTTAATGCTAAAGAATTTTATGCTATTTTTACAGTTAGAAAAAGTTTACTACAAATATTTTATTCAGGTTTAGATTGGGGTGGGATTGTGTTAATTGCGCTAATGTAAGATATCGTAGAGAAGAGAAGCAGTTTAAAAAGTTTAAGTCTTTTTAATTAATTTTACATGACTTTTTTGAGGGTTCAATTAATTAAGGATTAACAATTATTTTTTATTTTAGATTAAATTTATTTTTATAATTTTTTAATGGTAAAAAATATAAAGATTTTGATAACAAAAGACTGATTGTTGCACAATAACTTTATTAATTAATAGTTATTTTTAAAACATGCATTTTTCCACATACATTTTATGATACATTATACATGAAACGTAACGATTAGTGATCAACATTTTAACAGGGTAACTTTTGACTTGACCGGTTAACCGGTTAAAGTTAAGAAATAAGGTACGAGTTTTGACCAAAGTTAAGTTAAGTAGATTCTTAACCTGGTTAATTTTAAAGAAAAACCGAGTTAACCGGTTAAATCAATTTATTTTTTTAATAAAATATTTCATGATTTTTTTAAGAAATCGGACAATTAGAAAAATAATTTTAATTTTAAAGTTAATAAAAAAATTTTTCACGATATGAATTTTTATTTTAAAAATTTAATTAAAATTTAATTTATTAATTTGTGTTATTTTAAATATATTTGATGTATTAATTGATTTTCAAATATGGGGTTAAAAAGTGGAGTTAACTCGAGTCGAAATTTGTTTAACAGGTCAAAGTTAAAGTTAAAATATTAACACGAGTTAAGGTTTAGAGTTAAGCCATTTCTTTAACTTTTGACTTTTCTGCATCAATAGTTACGATCTTGTTTTAACCTAATTTTAACAATTATTTTTAATCTGTTTTAATAGTAATTATTTCGATATCACGACTATTCCATACTAAAAAGGCTTTATCTGGTCTTTTATGTAAACAAACCGATGCTTTGTTATTATATTTATAGCTGTAGTTATGCCACAACATATTACTCATGCATATTAATCATAGTTACCCAAGGGGAGGGTCTTGCCCGGGTCTGAACCCCCCCTAGAATTTTGGAAAAGTTGACCACCCCCACCCAAAATTTGGAAAAAATCATTGATGAAATAAAAATTAAAATTTAGAAAAATTTTTGGTCAAATGTTAAAAAATTGTGCATCAAAACCGATGAGTTTTTGTGAGCCCTATAAATTTTTGTCAAAATTTTAAAAAATTATCGTTAAAATTCGTTGAGTTTTTCAAGGGGGCGTGGTTTAGGCTTTTATTCAAGGAAAAAATTTTGAAAAAAATTTTTTGAAAAAAAATTTTGGTCCGAAGGCCAAAAAAATTGTCGTTTAAATCCGATGAGTTTTGCACCCCCCCTTAATAATTGAGATTTTCTTGATCTGGACCCCCCCTAGAGGTTCAGACCTTGGGTAACTATGCTTATAATACATGTATATAAGCACATTAGTTAAGCAAGTAATTTTGAAAATTACTAAATAATGTCAATTATTTTTCCATTTTATACATATTATTTAACCAATTTAATCAAATTTAGATCAAAAAAACTTCAAGTTAAAAATTAAGATTTAATTTGCAAATCTAAAATATATTATTTGATCATTTGACTCGTAAATCAATAAAAATTTTAATTTAATATCAATACGCGAACATGAGAAGATTTAACGCGAACCCTTTTAAGTCTAATAAAATTTAATAGTAGAAAATTAGATGAAGAATTTCAGAGATGCAACTTATAAATACAAATTGAAATATACTGTACAACGTTACTTTGTTATTAATAAATAGATATAAAGCTATTTAAAAATTGCAACGTAACAAAACTTTTGATAAGTTCTAATTATATATTTTCGAAACAGACAGCTTTATAATTAGTTAAGTCCATTGCTAGTTATAACTTCTTTTATAGCAGAGCAGAGCGCATAACATATAATTTGATTCATAGAAATATTCCTGACTTGTAAACCAAAATAATATTTATAATAACTTATAGATTAGACGCAGTTTTGTCGGTTAATGTGTTTTTTAGTAGTTCTGAGCGATGAATAATTAACGATAAGTTTTATTATATATCTATTTTAATAGCTTATAGATATGTTTTCGAGTATTAATGTCAATAAACACTGAAAGTAAAATGTATTTGAATGAAAACATCATTAATCGTTGGATACTTGTATTTACAAATACAAACGTAGAATAATAAAGTATTTATTATAATTTATAGAATTAAGAAAAATGGACAGAAAGTTTTATCAAATTACAATATTTGCCGATAAATACATGGAAATATTAGATCATAAAAATACGTTTACAATAAATAATTCCGTAATAACAATTGACATTGAAATTAACAAAAGTCCATTTTACGTAATAAATAAAAAAAACGATCTTTTTGTGCGAAAATAAATTGTGTTAAAAAAGCAATTACTAAATTGAATTTTATTGTAAGAAATAAATCTAATTTACTTAACTTCCTTTTTATATATGTCATTATGAAATTTCTAAAATATTATTGATGAGTACAGTGGTGTTAGGAATAATAGAGTGCCCAAAAATCAATCCAACTCTGATCTATAGTGCAATTGTGTATTGAATCGGCATAAATGATAAAATTTATTGATACTAGTTATTTAGTGATATCGAAACACAAAACATAAATTCATTTCTGCCATTGAAAATGTGAAGCAAAAAATTTATATTAAAACATAATATGAATTTTATGCTATTAATTAAATATTCGACTCGAATAAACACCTTATTCTGGGTTTTATCTGCGATCGGTTTTGGTTATCAATGTTTCACGATTTTAGAGATCTTCTTCTTATACCCGACCACAACGAATATCCAAAGACCAGAGTCACAGGAAAACCTGGAAATACCGGCAATAAGTGTTTGCATACCGCAAGTGATGCTAATCCAGTTAAGTCTATTAGAACCGCTATATCCGAATATATCGAAAATATACGACGAAATAGCGGAGTTCGAAAAAGTGATCGATTTCGATCAAGAATATAGAAAAATCGAGTATTTATGGGAAAAATTTATCGTATTTTTAAAAAGCGTTAACATAACTAAAAAACAGCTTCGGTCGACATTTATGAAGACAATCATAATTGACTGCAAACGATTAAATGAGACGAAAACGGAAGAAGCGAAAGATTGCGCTCAGTTTACTAATGTTACCGTTTCTTACGACGACAACACCCAATGCTACACATTATTCTACAAGACTAGCGATGAAAGGGCGAGAAATCCATCAATTCTTCATAAATCACTGAATTTAGCGCAACCATATCTCGCATTTTACATTCTGCTTAACGTTTCTGACGGCTTAGTACTTCCGCGCAGAGGAAGGCTCGTCATTCACGCTCCAAATACTAAACCATTAGAATCGATAGCCAATAGTATAGAATTACAAAATCAAGGATCGTATTTAATTCAATATACGAAGACAACCACAATTCTTTTAGAGTCTCCATACGCGATGGATTGCATCTATTATTTCGATTACACGGCTTATCGTTCTCAACGCAATTGCTATGACAAGTGCCTCACAGATCATTACAAGTTAACATGCAATTGCTATCCCGATCACGTCCACCTCTACAACAATACCGAAGAAGATAATGTGTGTTGGCTTTTCAAAGATAGATGCGCTCATAATAGCAAGATTTTAATTGAGCGTAACTGCCAGAAAAGATGTCACTCTCCAGACTGTATTCGCGAGCGTTACAACTTTCAAGTCCGATATTTTCACTTAAGAGTTAGGAATTCGAGCGATGCTCAGTTGATGGCTATTAAGACTAATACCGCTAAGGTCTGTAAATTGCGTTTCAACACAGATCATTGATTTTAGCATTAATATTCTTATCGAGTTCTTTGTGTTCAGTTGTAGACTCGATTATGTTAACAAAGATTTATACACAAAGTTAGAATATTGATAAGGTTTAATAGTACAATCTATAGATACTAAATTGGAATCACCATTAATCACTCACACTTTACAATACAACGTTAATGTCTCACTATTTCTGTAATCGATGGCTATTTCATTAAATCTTATCAGTATAAGACTTAGTTTTTTTAGCACTCGAGACAGAGTGATAGCGAGACAGACTTATTCAAATCACTTATAGTAAACTAAAAACGATAAAAATATGCAATAGTATTAACCAAATAGTTTAAACTTTTTCAAAGTTTTTAAATTATACAGATGTAAATTTTTTGATTCCAATATTCATTTATAGGTGATTATAAACACACCGGTTTTCGAGGAAGAAATTATAATCCACACACCAAAGTACCAATTAATGGAATTAATCTGTTATATCGCTAGTCTTTTGGGATTTTGGTTCGGATTGTCAGTGACAGCGATCTCTATCATACTTAAAGACGCGCTCACGAAAAACTTGCTGGCAATCAATACTGTTTTCAAGAGCAAACCACTGACCAATGATAGATTCGGCAAAAAAGCGTTCATCAGAGCAGCTGATGGTATCGCAGACAGATATGGCAGAAATTCGACGATCGCTGAAAATAACGTTTTTGCCACACGACGCGCTTTCGGCAGTATTTATTATTGAATGTTTGTTAAATTACTGATTTCATGCTTTCGTTAGACTGCCGTAGAATAGATCACTACTGTAACAGTTTTTGTGTGTTTTATGTTTTTGCAAAAACTTTGTGACAGTTAAATGTAGTTCAAATTCGTTCAAATATCTGCTTTGATGCTCATTATAATGGAAAATCAGACAGTTTTCTCAATGCATGCTAATATTACGTATACGTTAGCGTAGGCTGTTATTAAGTTACCGTAGTTTAGGTCTAGAGTCTAGACTCTTAATGGCATATACGCGTAAGATATACAGTATAACTTTTTAATGCCACACAAATATCATAATGTATGGTATATATAGTTCTTAAATGATACCTCGAAATAACAACGTTCAGCTAATATTATTCGAATGTCGTAATGTTCTTAAAACTTATTTAGCGAGATTTAAGTTTTCTTTCGCTAACACTAAGCTTATGCTATGGTATTTGTGATGAAAGTTTGTTCGGTCTAATAGAGCATCAGCTAATAAGTCATTTTTAAGCAATAAACCTTAGTTGAAGTATTTTCTATTAAAGTGTTAAATTTAAAGGTTTAACGAAACATATAATATTTACTGGTTTTCGATTTTTTTAGTGGCATTATATCATTTTTCTATCTCACTTTTTCGAAAAAAAGCCGAGCTTATGGATTTGACACTGTCTTCTGTCTCATTAACTTTATTTCTTTAATATTAACAAATAAGATTAAGATTCAATTAGAAACTAAACTTTTCAAGAATGTGTCGTTTTAGTTATTTCTGAAGAAATTTTCAACAAATTATATTTATAACATACTGTAATTTTATTTGACTTATTTGTTTTCATAAACTTACAGTACATGTATTCGGTATATGTTACTGATTCTATTATTTTGCTTTTTATTGCAACAAACTTTCAAATTGTTTTCATGTGTTTTATGAGACATTAAAGTGATTCACTCGAATAATACATTGAACCTATTGATTGGAACTCATAACAGAGATCTCATAAATAGGGAAAACTTTCTATGCTTTCTTTCTTGAAAAGAAAGCATCAATCGTAGCAATATTTAAAGCTACATTATTACTACTAAGCTTTTATAATATTATTAGTCAATATCAATTTTTAACACAATTTAATCATATCGTATACATCACGAGTAAATGCATTTTACAAGTGGTGGACACAGTTTTACATGAATACCCATCATTCCTCGCACAATATTTGGGTGCATTATACTGATAAACAAGTACGACGTTTTTTGTGGGGCTCGATAGGGTTTTTGTTTATTAATAAAAATATATAATCGAGTTGTGCTTTAGCCTAACAGTCTCAATCGGGTTAAAAGATTTCAAAGATTTCGGTTCTAATTTGGATCCCAGAAATATAGAGATTAAATTTAAGCCTAAGTCAAGAAGTATATAGAAGATTTACCACTTGTTTTTCGGTAGTGGTGGATTCACCCGTAGGAAAATTAAAATACCTTACATCGAGAATTATGCATAACGGCTTATAAATGAAAAATTTATTATAATTTATATACACTATTCTAAAGGGGTAAAATTTTCTTTGAGAAAATTGACTGAAATTCTGTGAAAAATCTTTGGTAAATTTTAAAATTTTCTTTGAGAATAATAGCAAAATTCTTTGATAATTCTTTAAAAAAATAAACTTTTTCAAAATTCGTGGACAATTCTTTGAAAGAAATTACGATAATTTCTTAAAAATTTGATATATTTAATAAAAGAATACAGTAGTGTTATATTCTATTTTTGTGAAAATTATTTTTAAATGCTAACTATAATGATTAAATGAACGATAAAATTTTAATTGTATAATTCTTTGAAAAATATAAAAAAAACTTAGCTGTTTTTCTCAAATAATTTTTTTGAGAATAATAAAATTCTTTGACTTTCTCTGATCAAAGAACATTTTACCCTTTGACTATACTTAACAAATTTGCTGATACCATAATACCATACCATAATTAACACCTTAAGACACCTTGTAATTATGATAATAATATATTCGAAGGAAAATATATCCAGGAAGGAATATTACTGTGGAACAATTTATTTTGGAAAAATAAACTTTTTAAATTAAGTTTTTCAAATTTTATTTGTTGATATTGTGGAGTCTCAGATTATATATTGAATTATCATAATTCTAATCAGGGTGTCGCACAATCCCATGGTCTAGATCAGAGGTTCTCAAACTTTTTTGTAATGCGACCATAATGTCATGAGTAAAATTTTTCCGCGACCCAAATGAATCTTGAATGAAAGGGTAAGCTAGCCTTTTAAAATTTAAATTATCAATAATCTAAGTATAATCTGTAAAATCAAATAGCTCATCCGATTTCATCATTTTTTTGGCCTTTGAATAAAACTTTTTTTTAAAAAAAATTTTAATATTTTTTTCTCGACAAATACCTTATCCACTCCCCCACGACAAACTGGAAAACTCGATGAACTTAAACGATAATTTTTTAAAATTTATATCAAAATTTAAGAGGGTCACGAAAACTCATCGGTTTTTATGGACAAACAACTTTTCATAATTTTAAAATTTTTTTCGTCCTTGAATTTTTCCAATTATTGACTTGGGGAGTGGGTAGACTTTTCAAGTTTCTAAGGGGTCAACTCAGGGCTAGAACCCCATCGTGTTACTATGCCTTTGGCCCATAAATATTTTTTAAATGTTTTCGAATTTTTCACTGCAAAAGTCTCAACCACGTCTCAAGTCACACAATTTAAAAGATAAATTTTTAAATTTTTGTACAAAATTGAGGATGCAAAAAATTTATAAGCAATTTCAAAAAACTTTTCGAAAATAGTTTATTTTTTTGTCCTCGAAATCTCAAAATTTTGAGTATGGGAGGATCAATATTTCAACTTTTAGTATACCAGTTTGGAACACCCTGATTCTAAAATAGTACTGTACTTTTACATAAAATATCGCTCAAAGTTCTCATATTCACTCAGCCATAGATTTATGTTGCATCGAAATTCCTTCCGTTACACATTTTTCTTTACATAAAAAGTTATATATAAAATAAATCGACTCACGAGTCAAACATTATTTTTATTTTTTAAAATTCACTGACAATGCTTTTTTTGATCGGAAATTGACAATTTCTATTAAACGTTAAATCTAACAAATTAATTAAATGCTTATCACATTAAACTTTTTTTAGCAGACTTTCTTATGGATTTGAGATATGTATCGTCCTATATTCTGCTCGCAGTGTTTTGTTTTATTTATTATATTTTAAGGGAATAGACCTATTTTTTACCTATTCTTTATATTAATTAAGGAATATCATATCTTGAAAAGTATTGATTTAAAAACTAGTATAATTGCATCAGAAGTTTGTATTAAACTATATAATAAACTCAGCTCTCTGTGATTGTACTGTTCTTATTTTTAGTTTAATGTTTGCTGATTGTCAACATTTTTCAATTATTCCTTAAACTTTTTTAAAATAAAAACTATACCGAATTTTTTAAACAAATCTTTTCAAATAAAAAAATTAAATTTAATCGAAAAATGTAAGAATGCGTATAACAAAAGTTTTGTATAAATAAATATTGCTTATCAGAATTGGATGAAAACAAAAACAAAATTTAATCAAAAAATAGATTGTTTAAAGAAATTAAAAAATTTGTTTTTAATTTCGAGAACAAAAAGTCAAATTTTTAATTAAACAAAAACAATAGATTATTTGTAAGACTTCTATTGTGACAGAATCTACTATTAGTGTATTTCGTTAAAAGTAAAAGTAAACGAAAAATAAAAAACATCAAAATTCACACTAATCAACTAATACGTTGCATATGACCAGGAATGGGATTTTGATGGCGTACTATAGAGAAAATTATGGTATGGCATTGTGGCATGATTTTTGGCCAATAATTGTACCTATTATGTAAAGTTACACAAGGGGGTGCTAACTCTGGCTTGACCCCCTAGATATTTCGAAAATTCGACCACCTCCACCCAAAACTAGGAAAATTCAATGAAAAGAAAAAATTTAAAATTTTAAAAAATTGTGCATCAAAACTATTGAGTTTTTGTGACTCCCTTAAATTTTGGCCAAAATTTCAAAAAATTATTGTTAAATTCGTCTAGTTTTTCAAGGGAGTGTGGTTTAGGCTTTTGTCGAGGAAAAAAATTTTGGTTTGAAGGTCGAAAAAATTATTTTTCAAATCCGATGAGTTTTTTGCCCCCACTAAAAATTTAGATTTCCAGGATCTAAGACTCCTAGAGCTTCCGAACTTGTGTAACTATGAATACGAGCATATTTTAGCAAAGTTTATACAATCATGGCCTTTTAGTTTAAATATAAATACAAAATAAAACGAAATTAATAATATATTCATCAATGATTTGTCAGGATTTTGTCAAATTGTGGCGTTTTTTTATTTTATTAAATTATGGCAACTTATGACATCAAAGTCTGATTATGGAATGCCATAAAAATCGCATTCTTGCACATGACTTAATAAATACATAATAATTGATAAGATTTTTTACGAAAAGTCATTTTATTAATTTTTTTTAAATATTGTCCATTTTTCAGATTTTTAATTATACCCTATTATATCAAATTTTTGATCATTTGTACGAGATTTTTGGAAATATTTACCAATTTTATTTCATTTTCAACTTTTTTCATTTTACAATATTTTTAGCCATTAATAACGTTATCTTCCAATCGAATTCAAATTCTTCAAACTGCAGCAAACGACAAACCACAAGCAAATTAGTTTAGAAACGGCAAACCTTACAAACTCAGCTCATTATGAATGTTATATTTTGTTTCTTGTTTTTCATTCTAATCATTTTTAGAGAATTTTCTTTAAAATAAAGTTTTTAAAAATTAATTTGCTGTTTGGATATTTAATCAATGGTTTTGTCATGAAAACTCAAACGGGTAATAATTTATGAAAACAAAGTGTAACCGAACCCTTAAACGCACCGTAAGAAGCTTTAATATTATAAAGAGTACAATAATGTGCAGTTGCATTACAGTGTAGAGACAAACATTTAATTTCTAAGTTGAGATTTGCTGATGCAAACTGGAAACTGACATATTAATTCAGCACTTCTAAAGTTTCACTATATCTATGATTATATATCTTTTTTTAGTGCATTATCTCGAAAATCACAATCAGTTATTGTGCATTGTTATGTAACATTCGGAACATTTACTCCCACACGTCGTCTCAATAATTGATTAAGAATATATATATATATCTTTTATTAACTTTGTACCCAAAAAACATGAAACTCAACTCATAGATTTGTGTGAAGTGTTTATAAAATAGTATACGAATAATTAAAATTTATTTCTGCAAACTATATGTACTTTTGTGATTACAATATTGTTTAAAATTAAAATAAATAAATTATTGTTAAATAAATATTTATGTGCTGTGAATAATACAAAATTAATTATTTAGAACCTGCTGAGTCTCCAATTCATTAGACATAAAGTAAATAATAAATTTTAATCAACGAAAAATATTAATATTTTTCATTTGATTAATTAATTAAATGTGTGGCATTCATAGTCACACGAATGCATTAAACTGTCATATTCATAGTGTTGTAAGCGTACAGTATTTCTCGTACAAACCTTTTATTCGTTAGTAGAATAGCTAATGTTTCCCATTTTTCTTTTTATTTTTGGAAACAGTATCGTGTCGTATAGCAAATTTTACACGTTAGCTCATATTTATTGTAGAACATTCAGAAACATATTTCGCGTAATAACTACCCAAAGAATTTGATATTTTAAATGTCATGCAGACGTTTATTAATCACTTAAGATGTTATAAAAATCTGTTATGAAGTTTTTTGGTTTCGCCGCCAAACTTATACAGCAAAGTATCAATTTATTAATAAAAATAAAACAAAGTACTAGTCTGTAAAAAAAAGCTAATAGAATTACTTATTTTCGCTAAAAATATTTTTATATTTTTCGAGTTTTTATGAAAAATTGTGAATGATTTTTGGTGATAGATAACTACCATGAATCGAAAATATTTAAATAATTAAATAACAATAGTATTAAGCAAATTCTTTCCTTAATTATTTATAAATAATGCATTTGTGAAACTTTTATTGAAAACAAATGTACGGTAATTGAGCCCAAATGAGAATTTCCGGAATGCTATTCTAAATCAAGTAAATGAAGCAAAATTAATCCTAATTAGCATATAATTACGTAAAGCACTTTAATTAAATATCGCAATATCATTAATGTAATGAAAGTTTAGAACAAAAATATAAAAACGCGTGAAATTTAGCACTAATTTTGGTTTATTTTTCAAGAATAATTGAGTATAGAACTTATAATTATTAATTGAATTTCCGATTTTCCGTAAAATTTAATTGAAAAAATATTTTGATATTCAAATTATTTACATAAAGGAATTAATGACATTCTGTTTTTATTAATATTTAATTTAATTAGAATGGTGTTAAATTTATCAGAATTGAACAGTACATAACATAATAAATAATGATGAGTGCTGTGACGAACGATGTTTGATACCATATTAAAAATAAAATGAAAGTTATTGTGTCAATAATTTAAAATAAACCGCTTTAAAACTATTAACTTTAATACAATTATAATTTTTGAATTGAAAATTAATTGTCTAGTCAATTCGTACCAAATTCTAGCTTTAAAATGTATTTTTTATATTTTGTATTCCTAAATATTGCAAAGGTTTTAAGTACAGCTTTCAGATATAAAAAATGCAATCTTAAAAAATCAGAACTGTTTGTTCCTCGAAAACTCAGTTAGAACTTATATTAATACTATCGGCAATAAATAATCTCTGAAGCGAACCTTATTGTTTTATAAAGATTAACTGTGCAGTATTATTCTGGAATTTGCAACTCAAAAAATTGTGTTTTGCATTTCCATTCAATAAATATATATGCGACTCATATGAATTAACTTAGCGAATTGGAATGCCAGTGTTTTTTGTTTTAATATGCAAAACTAATCGAGTAAATGTGAATTTTGCAAAAAATAAAATAAATTCGGTTGTATAAACTATTTGTTTAATGACACGATCCTAAAACACTGAACAAAAATGTTTTTTTAGTGAAATATTAAACTAAAATTTAACAACAAGATTAGCGCGAATTTTGTTAATATTAAAATTCGTTAATCGATTAAAATTTTTGTAATTATAGCAATTTTATTATAATTACTCTGAAAATCATTAAAATTTTGATTAATACTAAATGTGTTGGAATAGTTTTAGGGATTTAAACACATTTTGTTATGACTTTATAACTATAATAATAAATAGATTCAATAAAAATGCAAATACCATTTAATTAATATGTGAACATTTTATCCTTTTGGGGATAATGTGTAGGATTTTGTAGAATTCAAAGAGATCTTAGTTGTTAACCGAATTGAAATGATTACGTATTAGCATAGCATTTAATGAGAAACTTTATATACAGTAAAATTTATTATTTTTTTGTTACGATTCATCTCAGAATAATAGTGTATTCAAGGGTATATAAGGAAAGCTGAACATTCTATTAAATATTCAGAAAATTGAAAAAATCGACGGGTGTTTTGAGATTTTATTGAATAGTTTTTTTTAATAAAATAATATTTTTATTAAATTAAATCATTTCCTTTTGAATTACGAATCCAACAATTTTGTACTATAGAAAACTCATTTCCCAACCGTTAGTGCACAACGTTGGATACAGTGATTAAAAAAATAATTTATAAATGAAATATTAATGATAATTTTTTTCTGATTTGCATACAAATTCACGCTGAAAAATTCGATGAATACATGTATAGCCAGCAGACATATATTATAAATATAAATATGAATATATAACTTATAATTATTTAATGTCGCGAAAATAAAAAGAATAGAAACCAAATCTGTGCAGTTATTGTGAGTTTGCGAAACCCAATGCAAACTTTTTTAGATTTTGTTTCCATAGTTTTCAAATGGGATTTTTATTAATTGAAAACTTATTGAAATTTTAATCCCAATAGAATTTTACTTTATTTTTACTTGAATTGTTTTGTGTCGCAATTAAAAAACGTGCATTACTTACCCTGAAATTTCATTAGTCATATATGGAAATTTATGTTAATGTGTTTGAGTTTAATAAAAGATACTTATAAAACACAATCAAATAACATTGAATTTATTTTAAATGATGATTTGTTTACACTTTCGTAACATGTATTCAAATATTTTTTTATACAGGCTGTTGAATGTGCGCTTTATCAGTATTTTAGATATAAATTGTTAAATTTTATGTATAAATTAATACTGTATTCACGAAATTAAGGTGTACTATAAATTGGTTTTTAAAATTCAAAGTTTTAAAATCAATATAAAGTGTGTCATAATTAATTTGATGCCTCTTCGAACTAAAGGTTATTACAAATTTAAATGAGAATTGATAAAACTATTTTTCAAATATTAATTATCATATGCATTAGATTACGTTTATTTAAATTAAGTTTATTATAAAAAATAAATTTTAAATTTATATGCCTATGGATTTAATTTAATTTAGAGGTATAATCATTATTAAAAGTTTCATCACAGTATGGATAAATGTTAAAATTTATATATGAAAAAGAATTCATACTCAAACCACAAATATATAAATTATCACAAAAGCATACGCTGTGATGTTAACATCAAACAAAATTGCTAACAGTGACTGATCTGACAATACTTTGACGATAAAAAAGAATTAATGAAAGGAAAGAAATAGTGATAACAAAGTAAAAATAAAAGTAACACAATTCCGGCAGTATATGTAATGAATTAAATAAGAAAAAATATTAAGCCGATGAGCGAAGCGTTAAAGCAAAGAAAAAGTATTAAATAAAGAAAACTTTTAGTTTTTTTCCATCACTACTGTAATTGACTTATTAGGGATTAGTCTCGTTAGGAAAGGTAATTCGTTCGCCTAATATTTAACAATTTTTATTTTTATTTGACTCATTCAATTAGACGCGAAAGCAGGTCTTAAAAGCGTTACGAAACAATTTTTTCGCTTCTTTACAGAAATTATTATTAAGCAGACAATAGATAAAAGGATTGTAACATACGGATGACATCGCCAACCAATGGCACTGTAAGAGAATGAGAGAAATAAAGAGATAAATATTTTGATTTTATTTTTTTTGTTTATTGGTTTAAATGAAATAAAATTTTAATACCACTAAAAATGTGCGAAAATTTTTTCTTATAGCACCGAAATCGGCTAAAATATGGTAAAGATTGATAGGTAGCCAACAAACAGCGAAAGCTAATATAATCAACACTAACATTAATATTCTTCGTCTGTTAATTGCTCGTTGTCTTTGATTCTCTCGCTTCGATATAATTAAACCAATTTTGATGTATAACGTGCACGATATCGACAGCGGAATCAAGTATTGGGTTAAAAACGCTTCGATTGATAGAATGAGAGGTAAGTCTAAATCGGATTTCGGGTAAACCACACGACACCGGATCAGGTGTTTATACGTAATTATGTTGACAAGTTTACTAAATATAGAGTGAGGCAAAGCAAACACTGCGGACATAAGCCATATTACCAGAATAATGATCAATAGCCACGTCGGCGATAGCGCTGACGACGACACGGTCTGCCTTTTCATTATAATATACCTGTAAATGGCAATAGCGGTGATCGTGAACGTACTAACATAGACGCACATAACTTGAATGAACGGCACCAGAAAGCATAAAACACTGCCGAACGGCCAGTGCGACATTAAAAGTCGGGCCACATTGAACGGTATGTTAATCGCTGTCATGACTATGTCGGACAGCGCCAAACTAGCGATTAGCAGGTCTGTTGTGGTGCGAAACCTTTTGTCCGTTAATATTAGTAGACATACAAATAGATTGCCGCACAACGATATGATTACGATTAGAGTGTAAGAGAATATGACCATTGTGTTCAATAGTTTATCGCTTCCTTCCAGTTTGAGCGCTGATAGGTTTAGCGATGCTAATAATTCTTTGAGTGTTATATTTATATCCAATATATTAATTATAATTGTCTCGTTTTCCATTGTGATATGAATCTTACGGTTAGGTCTAACTGTTTTAGTCAAGTAGCTTAACACTAAAAAAAACTTATCAAAAGCGAAGTTAGAGCCGATACTGAATAGCTATGCTAAAACAGTTCACATCTGTATATATAGATTAAACTCAAACAGATCAATAGATGTGTAACAGGTATATATGTAACGGAATGGTCAGATCTGCGCATTGTATTATCGCTATAGTTGTTCGCTTTTACTCGATTATGCCCACATAGTGCCGATTAACTGCGCTCTACAGTACAGCATTTGTCAAACTTCTGTCAGTTTAAATTCAAATACACTGTCTTTATATTATTTTAATAAGTATACTCAAAAATGTTTGTTTTCTCAATAGTTTAAACGAAATTTAAATTGTTTTGTTTAATTCGTTATATTGAATTTAGTAATTAAATGGTTCTTTTAAAAATCGAAAATAAATTCGAAAACTAAATCGGGGAGAGAGGGGGAGAGAGAGAGAGAGAGAGAGAACGCAGATGAGATATTGTAACCTTAGGTTCAGCAGCCTTTTGTACAAAATCAGAATTAAAATCTTTGTTTAAACTCAGAGGCATTAACCTAACACTTATTAAATTTCGCTATTTTTTATCTGCTTAAGAGTTTGTTCACATATTTTTTGAATGGTTGTCACTCTAATCTATGATCGCTTGCTTTATAGTAACGAAACACTAGATTTATTGCCCGATTTATAAAGATTTGAAAGAACTTTATGCCATATCTTAACCATGATTTATATTTTTATATTTCCACGAATCACTTTGTTAGTGGTAAACAAAATATGAGAAAATAGTTAACATTTTATTAACAATTAAATTGTTAAAAACGTTTTATTTCTATTTTGACGCAAAAAATATGTGTAGGTTTTTGTGTTTTGTAAACGGGATTTCAAATAAATTTTTTAATAGTACAATTCTAAGCTATAAATGTATATATAAAAATAGATGTCTTAAACCCAAGATAATGTACTACAGATAGCTTTATAATTAAAAACTGAGCTCTCAGTGAATATGTTTTCGTTTTCACTCAATAACATCATTAATCAAATGATAATTATAATCACAATGGATAGGGATTTCCAGTTAAATCCCGTATTTTTCTATTGATCACATAATCAGAAGATTAATATCTTAACTTCTATTAAATATACCTAATTATTTGACACCGATTTTAATCGAGTTTTAATTGTTAAATTTAAAATGCATTTATTAATTGTGGCATTTTGTTTTATTATTCGTAAAAACCAATGAATATTCGCCATTACTTATCTTTTACTGATAATTAGAGAATGACATATGATTTACCGGATTTAATATTTAGCTTTGTAATAATTACTAATATCCTTAAACATTATATTATTTAAATGATATTAAGTCTCGATACACTATTGATTAAGAGTAGTGATGAGAATAAGCTCAAGCTAAGACCAGCAAGCTTGAGCTCAATGCAAAGCTCAATTAACCTTTTCGAGCTTTTAATTCAAATTTAAGCCACTAAATTTTGAACTTAAGCTTATTAAGCTTGAGATACCGAGCTTTATGAGCTTAGGTTGTCATTGATGAGCTTATGTTTTAATTTTTATTGCAAACTTCATCTCAAATTACAATGTAGTTACGAAATTATTGCTTGCAATATTAAATACATCTATTTATAAAAACAAGTCAACATATTAGACTTTGAAACGGACCCCTATTTGTCGGGTCCCCAAACGAATTTCCTCGAGTCATTTAGTTAATGCATTTATTATTGAATTGAAGAGTAAAATTATTGTTTTGCAAATTAAATGCAGAGTTTTGTTGTACTAATTCTCACTCATATCTTTTATTATAACAGTTTGTCTGTCTTTAATGTGATTTTTCTGGATAACCTAAAATTAAACCAACAAAAGGTTATAGCATTGTCAACGGTTTTTGGTAATTGTCGAACTATTGGTAGAGTCAACATGACAATCACAATATTTGCCAACTCAGCAACATTACCAGTTCATGTCGTAAATCGCTTCAAATACACTGATGCTCTGCGTAAATATCGGTCGATTGTTTCCGATTTAAATCAATTTACAAAACAAAAGCGCTTTCTATAACACATATTTCAGGAAAGTTTTCAACACAAAAGTTAAGGCAGAATCAAACAGTGCAATAGCCTTATTCGCATCAGAAATTAAATCAGAAGCGCTTCAACACCAATCAATTTACAATTATGGCAAACATGAAAATACAACATCAATAACTCAAGACAAATCGCTTCCAAAGACTATGAAACCCATTACAGGCACATTTGGGTTTAACCAACTGAAGGCATCAACGCTTCAATCGTCACATCAAATGCTACGCAAATACGAATTTAAATCATCGTTTCAAATGGATATATCAAATATAATACCTTCAATCAATTTTCTGAGAATTTATAATTTAAATCAAAAAGCTTTAATCATATTAAATCAAACGTCAACACAACCATTAATTGTCTCAAAGATAATGCAAATCTCAACGAATGAGAACAATAGTAATACTATTGCGATATCAAGTTCACTATCATATCAGTCAAACCAACAAATAGTCTTACCATCAAAACAAGCAAATCAATGAAAAAAGATAGCTTTTATTCAAGATTCAACCATTCGAGCGCTTAATAGTTATTTAAATTCATATAAAACATTTCAATTTAAGGATAACAGTAATGCATCACAAATTGAAACCAATAGCGCTTTAATGACAATAATCACAGATATCATTAATGAAAAATCGATAAACCTAAACGCTAAGTATATCCAATCACTTATCAGTTATCTGGCAATAATTGTAAAGCGAGTATATACATCTGGTTACTGTTTACGGAAATGGAAACCCTCTCTGATGAATATTATACAAGCGGCCAAAGAATATAAGTGGAGTATAAAGCGCTTTAAGGTTCAACATCTTTGGCGAATCAAATCAGTTACATTACAATCACAAACGCACAATCCTTACGAACATGACATTCACTCTCAAACCGCTGCAGATGTAGTGAGACCAAAGTTCACTATCAATTATTACTCATATATTTAACAGCTTTAGATCAATAAGCTGTCAATTGATCTAAATATATTCTCTTTATCGTTAATGTCATAGTTCTCATACTTTTCTTATTGTATACTCATTGTTACTCTTTTTAGGGTTATTTAACATATGACTATCAATCTCTATTTAAAGCTCTTTCAAACATATTCACTTTAACAGTTAACAGTTACTCTAAAGCAGTCAACGCAGTTGCTTACGTGCTCTCAAACAGACACAATCACTCAATACTGTTCACATTCACATATCACACAACGTGTAACACAAACACACACATTGTATTTTATTTATTAAGTGTTATATAAAATCGTTATTAGTTATTGATATCAGAGACCATTTATTAGTATATCTTATCGTTTCGTGAAGCGCTTAAGATATTCGGTATTCGGGAATGTTAGGAATAGGCGGTGCTGTGTCCAGTATCGCAACAATATAAATAATCTTACATTTTAGTTTGAACATCTGCTTTCAATGAGGAAATCTGGTCCACATTTTTCTGTTAGATCTAACATCTGTTAGATCTATGTCCTATTATTTAAATTTATTAATCTATTTATGTTTATTTAATTTATGATATATCTGGTTTAATCCTACTGACTCGACCCTAATAAACACTCGCATATCAAATCATAATAATTAATCACTTAATTTAAGATTGATATTAAATATAATCAAGTGTAGTTGATCAGTCTAAACCAAATCATATTTAATATTTTGTATAGTAGTTCGATTTGGGCCAGTTATTATTTATTTATAATTCATCTCTTTTATTGTTCCTTACGTGGCACTGTGAATGACGTGTGGCCTTTGTGTGGCCTTTATAGCCATACGATTTCTTTATGGCCATATGATCTTATATCTTAATGAATTCTTTATCACTATATGATTTTCTTATGGCCTAATGGTTTTTATCTCTGGCCTAATAATTTGCTTATTGCTAATGATTTCCTATTGGAGATAAGTACTGATTTATTTATGCGAAAGTTTAAATAACCGAATACAATGAACCGGATTAGAAGATTGAAATTAAAACATGTATTTTAAAGATAGGTTGATACGTATTTTATTTATTAAATTTATGTGCGGATAGCTATGCTGGACGTCACAGTATATTAAAACTGTTTGCCTGTTTTATAAAGACAATTGTAAATTAAAACACTTTGTCTATATTGCGCTCAAACAAGTTTTATTTTTAAGCAACTATTTTAGATTTTGTGACTTTTTTCTAATTATGATTTTTCACTCTAAAAACCATTTGCCTTTAGGCGTTAAGAAACGCTCTCTGATAGAAGACTTTAGTGAAGAGGACCGCACTTATCGGGTCGCGAAACACTGCGTGCGGTGCGGAATCTGTCTCTTTGTTATTAAATTATATTAAGCTTACAGTATTTATTGTATTAAGAAAATATATTAAAATTATTAATTACGTCGTAATTTTGGTGAAATAAAAATATGGTAAACTAAATCGAAAATTTTAGAATATACAGTACCGGTATTTTAAATTACAAGTATACTGTAAATAAATGATTTCCATGCGTTCACAATAACGAATGAAGTTCAGTTAACATAACTAAATTTATCACTTGTTCCACCAATCGATGTGTTTTTTTAATCGAAAATATTTCTATAATAACATTTTATTGAAAACTAAATTCTAGAAATAAGACTTAAATTTGATTTATATCTGATGACGCAAATAACTTACTATACAGTCTCATACTGTGACATACGTTTTAGATGAGAAACTTTGCTAAATATATATTTCTATTTCAAAAACTACTTCACTTTCAAATTGTAGAGAATAAATAGCAAATTCTTCAGAATTGTTTAGTGTATTTTTTATGAAAATAATCGTATAATCAAGCACTTGACTCTCCATTGGAAATCGAAATTGCAACTCCAACGCCATCGGAATGTGATTTGAGTTAAGAAAATAGGCTTAAAAATGGTGGAGTTGCAGTAATACTTTCAAATTTAATTGGGAATAGAGTGGAGTTGGTTGGAGCCATCAGTATTTTTATTGGAGTTGGTATGGAGTTGGATGAAAAAACCAGTTATGGAAAAGAATTTTTATATTCCAATAAAAAATTTTCCTTAAATAACAAATTTTTATAATTTATAAACAATTATTACTTTTAAAAAATAAGAGAAATAAACAATTTATTATGTTAGTCGACAACTTGATTGAAATAAATAAAATTAATTTTGGAGTTGGAATGAGACTATAGTGGAGCTAATTATAGTTGGAGCACAAAATTAATCTTGGAATAGAGCTCGAGTGGAGTTGGAATCAGTTTTATATTTTTTGTTGAGTTGTTGTGGAGTCGGTGGAAATTCTTAATGGAGTTGGTTGGAGTTGAAGCAAATATTTTTGTCAATTTCGATTTCTACTCTCCATCTAAATTGTGGATAAAACTTAAAAATTATTTGAATAAAAATGATTATCAGACATTATAATAAATTTACTTATAAGGTATGAGTCACTCATAATTATATTCTTACTCGAGAAACCAATTTTGACAATTTTTATAACTTTAAAGTTTCAGTTCAAAATTGCAGTTTCGTTTAAATTACTTTCTAAACAGTTTTTAAATCATTATGAATATGTATGTTTACATGCATTTTAAATTTTTTTTATTTTTAGCCTCACATCACTTTATAAAAATCAATATACGAGTTTTATCCATTCAAAGATAATCGGACTCAAAAAATACAATTTAATGCATCCTTAAACTTATCGAAGAATACGTACAAAAGTTAAATATTTGACGAATAAGTGTTTCTTATTTACGTGCGATTCTAGACGTCACGGCGATGTGCAGTCAAAATTAATATCTTATAGAGTACTACAGTATATATAAGCTTATATATATTGCTGACGGTATAAAAATAACGCATCCGAGAGAAAATGAATTTGTAAGAAAATATTCTTCTATTCTAACGGAAACTCTTTTATTTACATAACAAAGATGAGTCTCTTTTCTATAGATAACTTTGTTTCTCTTGCTCTGACATGTATTGGCTTTCCATTAAAGGAATATAAGCTCACACTGTTCGATACATATGAAGATACAAACGGTTCGTAATATCCGAACGCTTCTGTTTTTCGGGTTACTCTGAACATATGTGTAAAGCAGTTTAATATTTGATAGATTTTGAGAAAATTTATACTAATCTTGAAAATAACTTTAATTTTAAACAAAAAGTTTTTATTCTCATTAAATAGCAAATGTAAAACAAAAATTTAATGCAACACAACAGCGAAGTAAAACAGTGATGCAAACATATATAACAAATTGATTGGCATAACACCATCCAATATATAATCCAATTTACTTTTTTTGTCTGCTTAATGTACAATGCATTATATAATTCGTATTTACCGGTACACTGTTGTTTGCTTTTTCTTTTTATCCTTTTTTTTATTTGATGAACCGTTTAACAAAAACAACACATTGAATGGCACGTGTGTTGCTTTGTAATCTTATATTCATTGCGGGTTGAAATTTGTTTTAAGGGCGTTATTATTTTGCTATTACCTGGCGACATATGTCCATCCATTCGACAACTTAATACTAACCGTGCGTTAAGAAAAGAAACGTAATTTGTTACGAAAGTTCGGTATATTAAACACACAAATATAATGTTAAACAGTTGAAAGATTAATATCGATTCGATGACGAGTTAAGATCCGAACAAACAAAATATTATTTGCTTTTTCCAAATATAGTTACTTTGTTTCATTTTATTTGAAGGCTATATATATCGCGCGCATCTCTTTCGCAGAAAAGCAAAATTGTGTCGAAATTAATTATTCAATAAGAATTTATTTTATAAAGATTATGTATTAAACAAATTATCACATAAATTGACACAAATTTACTGCCTGTAAACAAATTCTGGATTAAAACTACACTTATATCGGATTCTTAATGAATTAGAAAAATTCAATTTTGGCTGACTATCCGTGTATGACTATGCCATGTCTATTCATCTGTCTGTCTGTCTGTCTGTCTGTCTGTCTGTCTGTCTT
>JAQGAW010001038.1:0-21980 GCA_034698025.1 Phthiracarus crinitus | reverse complement strand
GCCAAAAAGAATTCTGCGAAACGGAATTCTGTCAAAAAGAATTCTGCGAAACGGAATTCTGTCAAAAAGAATTCTGCCAAACGGAATGTAATCGAAACAATAGTAGCATATTAAAATCAACTTTTGCATAAAATAGTACGTAAACTTTGCATATACTCACAGTATTAACTTTTCAATGACAAACATCTAACTTCTTTAAAATTAATACTGTAAGTGTTGCGCATATTCGCTTCAATATCCGTTTCAATTGCGATCTTTCATAGCTATTAAATTCTTCTGAAACTGTTTAAATTATTTACAAATTTACATATTAGGTCAAGTATTTTTCGTTTATGTAATTTAAAATCCAATTATTCTTGTCTTAATCCCCCAGATATGGATATTTTTCAGACCCCCTTGAAAAGCCAAAAATTACTACCGAACCGCTTAAATAATTTTATTTTAGAGAAAATTGAAAATATGTTTTTACTGTATGATTTTGAATTAATAGTTCAAAAAATTATCGTTAAAATTCAATTAGTTCTAAAGATAAGTGCAAAGCAGGTTATGGTAATATAATTTGTTAACTTTAGAAAGTGAATAGTTAATAGCTGTTGGTTTCCGCAGAATCAAAATTTTTTACATACCATTACACGAATCGCTCACGATTTTACTAATTTATTTTCAAGAATTTCGCTGTTCTTAATAATAGCTAACATTTTGAATCTCTAACTCTATTTTATATATAACTGTTTAAGATTAATAAAATAAATTAATGAAAATCAAATAATAATAAATATGGGACAGATTTAGTTTAATCTTTAAATAAATATCGTTCTATTAGTTTCAATATAATACAGTAGATCTGATCTGTTCGTATCTCTTATTCATTTCGGTTTTCGTTTTGACTTGTTTAACGAACTCTTAAGCTTATTTTATACAAATTGTTCGTAAGTCACACACACAAAAAAGAATTTATTTTATATTTTAATTACTGGATTGTAAGTGTGTTTTGAGTATTAAAAAGCGCTAAAAGTTCAATTCAAAATTTTTTGCTTATATAAAACCGAAATTTGGTTTCGAATCGTATAAATTAATAATAATAATGCTTCCATTAATAACTGTGGAAATGAAAACTTGTGAACAATTTATTTACAAGCAATAGAACTACAGTATTATTTATTTACATTACTGTTGGTTTGTAAATGTTTAGAAAAATGTAAAAAAATATTTTATAAAAAATATTCAATAGAATTTTAAAACTTTTACTATCAATTCAGTTATAATTAAATTTAAATCTCAAGTTTGTTAACTGTTCTCTAAATGTATTAATTAATTGATATGAAACATAATTTGTATTAAATATTACGGTATTTCTACCATATTATGAATTACTCAAATACTAGATAAAATCTTATAAAATTGAAAAATTTGAAACATTAAAGATATATATATATATACATACATTTTTAGATAAAAATAATTATAATAATTATAATTGTAACTGTTTATAAGGCTTTATGAAAAAGTAAGCAAATCATTGCATTCACAGTTGGAAAGGAGTGGTGGCGCCAGCGAATCAACCAATCAAATCGTTGCAAATAACGATTGGATCGGTTTTGCCAATAAGCGTATCACTATTAACAATAAGTTAATGTTAAAACGATTGGTTATGGAGAAGAATGCTGTAAATACAATCACAATTTAGTACTTTTCCTATACATATATTCGTTAAGTTAAACACGCAATAAGTTTATTTTTGATGAAAAGTTAGGTATGTTTAAGCATAGATTGTTTGCGATGTTTGCAACATTGCGTTAATAATATATGACTCCCTTTGTCACTGATTTGTCACTTAATATAATTGTTAAACACCTTTACTTAGTTATAAATGTTGGATATGTTTTTATGGATACCATTTTTTAGTACTATTTCATCCAATATTCTATTAATTGTTTTGGTAATCAACATCGAAGTTAATTTGAGTTTGTATTGAAAGGGCGTAGCAGTTATTGATAGCTATACTGATAGGCTATGACTCATACTATTCACACCATTGAGACCATTGATGTGATGTGATGTGTCTATGTATATGTCTATGTCTATGTGTCTATACATTCATTATAAGTTATTATGTATGTGTTAGTAATCATGAATACTTATATTGTACTTATTCTCTGTTTGATCACTACAATCATAGAACTAATCAATGAGTGAAACGCAAACAGTGGTTCATATCACAACTGGTGGTCAGCAACAGCAACAGCAACAGCCATCAGTGACAGACTCGCAAATCGGCACACAATCGCAATCGCAATCATCGCAAATGACGACAGCTATTGATTCGACGCAATCACCACTGAGACAAACCACTCAAATGTCGGTTTGTATGGGACAACAGTTACATCAGACTCAAGCGATGGCTGCGATCGACGTTTCGTCCACCGATCAGAACCATCAGAACCAGTCATGTTTGGTTGAGTCTTGCAGTTCATCGAGCAGTGGAACAGTAAACGTTGCATCACTTTCTGGTGCAATGATTAGTCAAACCCACTCTCAATCTCACTCTCATTCGCTTCAATCGCAACCACAAAACAGCTCAACAGATCAACAAAACTCGCATTCGCTGTCATCGCCATCGATATCATCGGCAATGCCAACAATATCGACATCGATGTCAACGCCATTGACTTCAGTAGTGGTGACACCGATAGTGTCGTCACACGTGTCTCATAACACGATGAACGCAATGAACACAATGACGCAATCGATTGGTTCAAACGGACAAACGGTGCACATTCAACAACAATCGCCACAACAAACACCGATACTTCACACTTCAGTGCAGTCAGTGGTAGCGCAACAACAAACCCAACCCAACGCAACGTTAGCGCATCCGATGAGTGTAGCGATGTCTCAGTTACCGCAAGTTCAGGTGATTCAACAACCGATGGGAACCGCTCCACAAACCTATCAATTCCAACAGGTATATCCACAGCAAATGCTTTTGCCTGGAAATTTGACCATTCAAAACATGCCATTCGGCACAACAAACTCTGGATTATCGCTTCAGTTGCCATTTACGGCTACCAATGCGGTGACGGCGTGTTCGATGCCAATCACGTCAATCGCGTCCAAACCGCCCATTGTGTCGAAAGGTGTGGCCATATCGCCAATAACTCACGGAACCGCGCAACACATGTTATCATCAATAAAACCAAATATGACCACAACAGGCACTTCTCAAATAATTAAACAAGTTCTTCCGACGCAACAGTTTGTGCCGCACTCTAGTAATCAAATAGTGATCAGTCAATTACTTCCCACACAAACTCAACATCAAATGCATCAGTCGATACTTCCAGCCACTAATAGAGCCATTTTGGATACTAATCGAGGAAAACCTTTTGTACGTTTGATTAAATATAATTTTTAATTTATTTTCTAATTTTTGATTAACTTTATTTTGCGTAATATTTTTAATTTGTTTGCATGTTTGTATTGGTTTTGTTTCGTTTTGTAGGGAATGGGTTCTGTTCGCCCTTCTTTTGCTAATAAGGTTTGTTATTAAGTGATTTTGATTTCTATGCTCGATTTAATATTCTGTTCACTAAATGTATCATAACTATTATGAACTAACAAATTTTAAAATTTATCAATTGTTTAGATGTTCTCACATAGCGGTTCAATTCAACCCAAATCATCGCCAATACTACCGGCATCTTCAATATCTTCTTCATTAATACAAAATTCTCATTTCAAAACTCCATTTCAATCGAGTGGTAATACAACTCAATTGATAGCAACTCAGACAACACCAGCCGGTATTATAACAAATCAACCCCAGATATTAGGATCGTTTCAAACACTACCACAAGGGCTAACATGGACAACAACGCCTCATTCAGCTCATTTGGTTGCTCAAAACGGATCCCCAATATTCATCCGCACTCCCGGTCAGGCAGGAGAACACATGTTTATTCAGACATCGAGCCCTCAAATACAAACTGTTTCGATGGCAACTCCAATAAATGTTGGAAGCACTGGCACAACGATGCAAGTGCCACACACTCAATCGGCGACATTGTCTGCCACTCCAATCGCCCAACAATTGCAACAATCTATAGCTGTAATGAATAGTCAGAACACGACGACAACAACAATGGCAAATTCAGGCACACAACCGACACCGATAGCTCCGGCACCGATCACTACCACAAGTAAAGCTCGTGTTGTGCGTCCGTCAACCAATGTCGCCACTCAGACTAATGCCAGTGGCATTTCACAGCAGAAACAGCACTCTGATAGTAGTGGCCAACCAAAACCGATTGCTCCCGCGAAAGCAAAGTCCAATCAAATTAATCAATCGACTAACAAATTATCAAATAAAGAGCACGCAAATGCAACGCGTACTACGAGTGCGGCCACAACTCAAACTGTTAGTCAACAAACGCAAGTTCAAGTAACAAAGCCTGAAACAGTAAATCAAGTCAATAAAGTATCGGTTGGAACTGAAACGAATAAAATCAGTAATCAAAATGTGTCTAATCGTGTTAATGTCAATGTCAATGAACAGAATAAGCATTCTAATTCGAAAAACGCTAATACTAGCACTAATAATAGCAGCACTACAACTAATACCGAAACCGCCGTAAATATTTCTAAAGTAAATTCAACCGAAGAAACACCAAAAATTGTGAAAAAAGTGGTTGAAAAGAAAGACGCTTCAACAGGACAAGACGCAGATCTATTAGCTAATTATTACGCTCAACAACAACAACAACAACAGCAACATAATCACCAATTGGTGCAAACAACAGCTCAGTCGTCGTCTGTCAGTACTCAACAAAATGGTCAAATATCAGTACTGACTGATGTTAACAGACAAGACATATCGAAACAACCGCCACAAAAGGCAATTGTCAAGCCTCAAGTTACTCAAATTTTGACTCATGTTATTGATGGCTACGTTATTCAAGAGAGTCCTAATCCTTTCCCTGTGAATGGTTTGTCATATTCCGACCCAAAATCTCTAAATGACGATAAAACTGGTGTTAATGTTACGTGTGGTGAAAGTGTTGTTAAATCGTCGAAAAACAAAAATGAAAACTCAGTTACAAATGCGTGTTCGTCGCGAAATCGTTCGAGTAATGATACTCAAGGTTGTCTTACTTGCGGAACGAAACGCAAAAGTAATAAAAGTAATAAAAAGTCTAAACGATTTTGTAATTCAGTTTGTGCTGAAAAATACAAAAATACTAATGATAAAAATTCATGCTCAAATCGATTGGGTTTGTTTAACTCAGTTACCAGTCATCTCGAAATTAATGTTCAGCAAAGAGTCCAGGATTTTTCGAGTGATACGCCTATTACTGATAACGAAAAGAATAATAATGAAGAGAAGAAGCGATTTAAATCTACTAAAAAAGGAGTCGAACATACAAATGAACTCAATTCTATAACAAGTCAACGCAAGCCAACTACAACTTCAGATACAACTGAAAACAAGAATGTGTCAGTGAATTCTGAAGTTCAGATTTCCAAATCAATTGAAGACGCAAACGCAACGAGTTCTGTTGCTGGCATTTTTATACCTCCGGGTGGAAAAAATCCTCTCAAATGGAGTGTATGTTTTAGTTTATTGGAAGTTATAATTATGCTAAAATTTTTATATGAATAGGTTCAAGACGTTTATGAATTTGTAAGAAATCTTCAGGGATGTACTGAATATGCGGACGAATTTCGATCTCAAGAGATCGATGGCCAGGCATTAATGCTCCTAAAAGAAGATCATCTTATGTCAGCGATGAATATGAAATTAGGACCAGCTTTGAAAATCTGTAATAAAATTAATGCATTGCGCGAAGACGTTCAAAAGCAAAGCTAAAATTAAATTTTGTTTGCATTAAAATAAAAAATGTCTTAAAAATAGAGGATAACGAATGCATTATTGAGTTAAATGGTGTGAAAATTATGGTGATTTTATTTTTTTGTATAATAAATAATAATGACATAAATTTAATACATTAGTCATATTATACATATTATAATATAATTATACATTACATTTCATATTAATATAACATATTATAAATAATAAATAATTTCATTTTACGAAATGTATTCTTTTATAAATCAAATTATGAAAACAATAATAATTAATAATGTATTTATAATCATTTAACAGCCATTAATCTCGGGCTTCCGATTGCCTCAAAATATTTCATTCATTTTATACAACTATGTATTATCGACATAATTCTTTTAGTATTGATATCATTGTAAATGTGTACTTAAAATAACATTCGTCACCAAAATAAAAACGGTATTACCTTATTATTTCTATATTAATATATTCTTTATATACGGTTTACTCATGTATTGTTGGTCTACAAAAATAACTTAGTTTTCTAATACCTATACTATAAGCAATGGAAAATGGATTATCGGAATATACCAGCTCACGCTATTACCATACTTTAGCATCCATTTTAAAAACTCTAATTTAGGCTATAATAAAGTTCAATAAGAATATCAAATAATTTATACATGATTATAGCGAGTTTAATATAACATCACAACAAATAACTTAATGTTAATAGAATTATTAATTTAAATCAAAGACATAAACAACTTTATTTATTTCTATATTAGATAATATTCGATTTAGTTATTGTTGTAATAAATTGTTAATTAATTATCCAATGTTTTTCGCTATATTTTAATGATTCATTTAAACCACGAGAAGTGTCAAGTATTTTAATATATATATATTACTTTTTAATTGTCTGATTTTTTTAAAATTTAAGAAAAATGTTTTTAAAAATTGTAAAACTTTGACTTAAAATTTTTTGATAATTTTTGGTTAAAAATGTCTGGGTCTCAAAAAGTTGTCGGATATCAAAGATAATTTTATATATTTAGTAAAAATCGGAAATTCTGCTTAAAAAGTCGGATTTTTCGAACTAACAATATAACACTTATTTTAATTGTTTTTTCATATTAAAAAAATATTAGTCAATTTCCTCAAAATAAATATCTCAAATAAAAAAAGTCGGATCATCCGAAAAAGTGTTGTCTCTGTTTATAAGTGCAAATAAGCTTATATTAGATTTTATCAAAAAATAATAATTTTTTCAAACACTAAATTATATCAAATTAATTTTTTTTCTATTTTTATAATTGATACGTAAATACATACCGTATTAGAAAAACATTAACGTAAAAAATATGAATACCTGAGCCTTCAAGCCTGAGCCTCCGAGCCCGAGCCTAAGCATCCGAGCTTCTATATGTATTGCACCACAAATGAGTAATAAAATTTGTTTACATTATTATTGAAAGATATTGCCTTTTTTGATTTAATTTTCTCAGAGATAGTTAACTATAATATACTTGTTTTAACTCTTGGATTAAACTTTATGAAAAATAAAAATAATTCCTTGAAAATTTTTTAGTAATTATTTTAAAACATTTAATTTATAAAGTTTGAGCCTCATTAAAGAGGCTTCAGGCTTTAACAGGCAGAGCCCAAGCCTCGAGCCTCGGGTTCAGGTTCAGGCTCAAAAATATGAAAACATCAAGCCCGAGCCTCTATAAAAAAATTCCTACACGAGCCTGAATCCGAGCCTGAGGCTCAGGCTCAGGTTCAGGCTCTAGAGGCTCTGAGACTCTAAACTGCCATCACTACTCATTTCTACTTTTTGTCTAGCATACAAATCATAAAAAAGGCTATTTTCAGTTATTATTAAATAGTTTAAATAATCAACAAAAGTTCTATTATATTACATTGTTAACGGTTGAAAGGCTATTACAAACTCTGATAAAAATTCTCTTGACATTATTTCTCAGAGTTATTCCTCGATAGGTATTGATAATTTTGGTAGTCATTCAATTTTCTTGCTTTTCGTCCAATTGTTTAAGCCATTTAATTAGTTTTTCACAAATACTCATTTATAAATATATTTATATATTTTTACTTATAATTTATCTATATTTTCGAACTTTTCTTTATTCAATTCAGAAAGTTTTGTAAATTTACTCAATTTAATTATTATATCGAACAAATTTAAAAGAGTAAAAAACTTTTTTTTAGAGACTAACCGTGTAAATAAAACTAGTGATTATTAACAGGAATCGGATATTTATGGTGTCATAAGATATGAATTATGGTATGGTATTATGGTATTTTTATATGCAAATGATGGTATCAATTATGGTGGGGATTTTAGCTTTTTATCACACTTTTAAGTAAAATTTAGATTTTTTCTGAGTTACTAAAAAAATTTGATTATAATTTGAATCTATTTTGTCAACAATTGTTTTGTTTATTAAAGTAAAAGGTCTCTAAAAGTCCTTATAATTACAAAACAAGTTTTAGAACAATGTTTTTAAAATTTTAACATGAATTTCTTATGGTTTTTGATGAACTAATTTTAAAATATAGAATTTTCTTGATATAACCTAATTACCCAACAATAGCCCGCGGACAATACAATAAAAAAGTTAATTTTTTAAAAACTTTGAGTGTGCGGGCTATGCACGAAGTGCGGGCTATACAAGAAATTAATTACTTTTTTCCTAAATTATTGGGTGCGGGCTATGCATGAGTGCGGGCTATTGTTGGGTAATTAGGGTAATTTATTAAAATTGGTCTAAAATTTCTCGCAATATTGCATATTATGGTGTTATTTTCATGGTTTTTGAAATTATGGTAAATTATGGTTTTAAGTTTAAATTATGGTAATTTATGGTAAATTATGGTATACCATAATAATCCGATTCCTGATTATTAAGAACTATTGGGATTTATTTAAAATAAAAATATTAATGCTGTATATTAAACGGTACAAAAATAAGTTTATTTGAATTATAACATTACTTTTATTTATAAGTTATAATTAGTGTTCGGTAGATAACAATTTTATGATTTCGATTCTATTCTAATAAATTATATTTAATTCGATTCTATTCCTAATCCGATTCCAAGTATCGAAATATCACTAGTTATAATCCAATCTTTTATTTTACCATAAGTTTTTAAATATGTATTTATTATTACAAATTTATAATTTTAAAATCTTAAGAGAATGTTAAAACTAAATAAATTAAGATTTAAAAAATGATTACACATTATATCGTACTGTATATGCGTTTTGAATCATACACTAAATAATAGGGAATTGTGATATATTTGTAGAATCAAATGGGATGTTACACAACATCCATAACACATGCGCATTCATTTTTTGTTCATCAAACTGTTGTTTGTAGAATAGATAAGCGATAATTAATTATTGATTAAATATGATATTCAAAGATTTTATTGTTAAAACTCAGATTTTTGTTTTAATATTATTTAAAATTATTATTGAAAAACAAAGTGATGAATGAAACCAGTTTTCATAATAATAAGTCCGTAAAGGATCCAAATAACGAGATTTCGTGGTCTGAGGAAGTAGTATCGCATCACAACTGCTGTCACAGGTTTACTAAATATATGAATATTAATTATATTTGATTAATAATAATCACTTTTATCAGATGGTGGTCTCATCAAAAGTGCACAACAATTACAACTATTATTTTATTAATTCTATTGATTTTATTAGCAAATCTTCTTATAATTTGTAAGAGAAATTTAATACTTTGTTTCCTAGTATTTGTTTAATGATTATTCTGTGATTCGTTTGCAGTATTAATAAACGGCAATATAATACTGTATAAAACTGATATCGATATCAATAACGTTTGTATGACCAAGAGTTGCGTGAAAGCGGCATCGACTATACTGAATCGAATCGATACCAACGCTGATCCATGTTTAGACTTTTATACGTATGCGTGTGGAAATTTTATTAAGACTAACACTGTTCCTGATGACTATTATTTACGAAATTTACTTCAGGAAATGCAGGACGAAGTTTATATTGAAATGAAAAAAAAGTTAGAGAGTGAAGCTTTAGATAAAGATGGAAAAGCAATCAATCAAATGAAGCGATTATACGCTTCATGCATGAATGAATCGAGTTATAACGATCATCACAGATCCCTAAAAGCTTTCTACCATTTATTTCCACTGATAGGAGGCGAATGGCCTATTCTTCAACCAAATCATAACAGCACTGAAATAGACTTGGAATATCGTTTGGCGTCATTATTTTTATATCAAGTTCAACCTTTCTTCCAATTGTTTATATTATCACCTGAAAAAAATTCAACTCAATATGCAATTCATGTATGTCTACAGATATAAGTTTGATTTAGTTTATAAACAGTTATCTTTACAGTAAATCAATAAAAAATCAAACTCAATGTTTAATTCGTTTGGAATATGATGAGCAAACTTTAGCTTATTATAAATATAATATAATATAAAATAGACATAATTTTTCTTTTAGTGACTATAGTTTCTGAATGTCACGACACTAATGAAAAAGAGCTAATCATAAATAGAATTCGTGTAATATTCCATATAATAAAAAAGTTACTTATGATTCAAAATCTATTTGGCATATTTATAAGTTCCAAATTTTTTAGTCAGGCACTCATTTATATGGTTCTGTCCTTCTGTTAGTTTGAACATATCTGCAAACATTCGCGAATTTTATGATCACAAAATATTTATTAATCTGTTCTCATATATTTAAATTTAGTTGTACTCTGGTTCGACAGTATTAGAATCGATTTATTATACAAATAATGGACAATCAAACGAACATGAAAATCATTTGAATTCATATATAGGTTTGCTAAAAGATGTGGTGCGTCTGTTCGCACACTTTAAAGGAATCGACCAAAACAAACTAAATCCTAACGATATCATAGAAATGGTTCATTTGGAATCTGATTTGGCTAATGTAAGATATTATAGAATTATTATAATATGTGGAATTCAAAATATATAACACTTTTTTATTGGTTTATAATGAAATATATGGGAATATATCCATAAAATGTTGCTGAAAATTATCAAAAAAACAAAATATTACTAGAAAATATCATTAGTCAGAAAAATGTTTAAATTCGGTCGGTTTTCAGTTGGAATTTTTGTCTTAATTCCGTTAACTTTTCGGTCGAAGTTTTTACCGAATAAATATGTTGTAAATTAGAATATTATACATTTAGATGTTTTTATGAGTAAATCATAGTATAAAATTATTAATATTTTCGTAATAAAAATCAAATATGAAATCTAAGACTATTTGAATTACTGTAGTTCTCTGAAAATATTGACACTAAGTTTCTGCGCCAATTTAAATCAACGTTTTCGTATCAATATATAAATGTGTTTGCTTCTAATTTTTAATAGTCCTCATATTTTCACCAATAGA
This sequence comes from Phthiracarus crinitus, assembly GCA_034698025.1. Classification (NCBI taxonomy): domain Eukaryota; kingdom Metazoa; phylum Arthropoda; class Arachnida; order Sarcoptiformes; family Phthiracaridae; genus Phthiracarus; species Phthiracarus crinitus. Next base: position 10,668 of record JAQGAW010001038.1, on the reverse strand, counting down.
TATTAGCGTGCACTTAATTTTTAAATTTATTTGATATCATAATTTCAAAAAATATATTAATAACCTGATATTTATTCAAAAAACACATAATTTAATCGAATTTTATGAAATTCGGTCTCAAATGTCAAATTTCGGTTTTTTGGTTAGAAACCCTGAAATTAGGTTTTTTTGGTTGAAAAATTTAACTTTTAGACTAGTTATTTTTAATCAATTAATGATTATAATATCGTTAACCGAAATTTAACCTAAGAAAAACTTTTCGGATAAAACCGAAATTTCCGATCCCTACTTATGTCACAAAACAATAATTTTGATTTATTTAGATGACAAGAGATGCTGGAATGGATTTTTCCAATACTTCATCAAATGATTATCATAAGGAAAATCTGATAAAAAACGGAAAAAAGAATTTAATAAACCAAAATTCATCAAATGTTTTGCAGACACAATTTATTTATTATACCATCGATCAATTAGAAGAAGAATTTGAAGTAATTAAGTGGAAAAAATTATTTAAGCATATATTTGCTGAATCTCGAGTGGAAACAAATGATATATTGATTCACAGTAGAGAATATATGAGTGAACTTATTAAACTAATTAAAAAATATTCTTTAAAAACAATTGATAATTATCTGTGTTGGACACTGATAGCCAGATATATGCCTTACTTAGGGCCTCAATTTAGACGGATATTTTCCGATTTTCGAGCTAAAGTGCCCGAAATTACTCATGAAAATGGAGATTCTAACGGATCCGAGCGATTATTTATGTCCAGATGGAAGGAATGTGTTCATATAGTTAGTGAAGGCTTGCATATTCCAGCGACAGTGCTTTACTTGAGCAACAAAACACAACTTTTTGAACTAATTATTGAAAAAATTAATGACATTCTTAAAAATATTAAAATTGCTTTTAATATTATTATCGATTCTCAAGATTGGATACAAAATATATTATTCAAAGAAAAATATAAGCAAAGAACAAATAGTATTTTGAGTAAAATAGGTTTTCCTCAATTTTTGAATAACAAATCACAAATCGATTATTTGTATAAAGACTTAAATATTGTTTCTTCTGACGTGTTTATCTCAAACATACTTAAAATGTCAAAACACGAAGTTATATTAGAAGTTAAGAAATTAAATCAAAATGTGAATCAGGATTCGGATTGGATTTATCAGCCTTTAATAGCGAACGCTTTTTATGATCCGGCAAATAATAATATCAGTAAGAATTAATTATATTATAGTATTTTTTTCATATCACCAATAAATTTTTTTTATTAAAGTACTTCCATCTGGAATTCTAAGGTATCCTTTAGTAGATTTTGGAAGACCGAGGTATGTGTGAGACTGAATGTGTAAATGTTTGATTAAGAATTAATCGAAACTGATGTTTCAGATATATTGATTATGCCACTCTCGGAGTTGTTATCGGACACGAAGTCGCGCACTGTGTCGACAGTGAATCCAAAAAATACATGATTTATGGTAATGGCACCAATTGGTGGACATCCAATTTATATCAATTATATAAAGAAAAAGCTAAATGTTTTGCCCAACAATACGCTGAATACGAAGTTGAACCTACTAATCAAAATGTAACTATTTATCATTAATTTAACGATCTTATAATTTTATATAAAGTATTATAAAAATTTTTTATTAAAAATGTTGCTTTGAGTTATTCATAAGCGTTTCTTAAAATTTAGTTTAGTGCTGATCATAGTTACCCAAGGTCTGAGCCTCTAGGGGGGTTCGGATCAAGAAAATCTCAATTTTTAAAGGGGGGTCAAAAACTCATCAGATTTAAGCGACAATTTTTTGGACTTCGGACCAAAATTTTTTTTCACAAATTTTTTTTCCAAATTTTTCCCTTCACAAAAGACTAAACCACGCCCCCTCTAAAAACTCAACGAATTTAAACGATAATTTTAGTAAATTTTGACCAAACTTTATAGGGGTCACAAAAACTCATCGGATTTGATGCACAATTTTTTAACATTTGACTAAAAATCTTTCTAAATTTTAATTTTATTTTTCGGCCTAAAATTTTCCAAATTTTGGGTGGGGGTGGATAACTTTTCCAAAATTCTAGAGGGGTCCAGACCCGGGCAAGACCCCCACCTTGGGTAACTATTCTTTAGACCTAAAATGCGATATTAATGGAAACGCTATAAAAAGTTATTTTCAGTGAAAATAGTTTACTTAAGTTTAGAATATTAATGCTGATTAATATATATACATTTACTACATTTTGTTTTCAATCTGTTATAAAATCAATATAAATTAAATAATTGACTTCAATGATCAGTATTTAATAACAACAAATTTAAATGTGTAAACATATTGCAATGCGTAATATATGAATTGAAATTAAAATTTACAATGAAAATTGGGGCAATTAATACTATAAGTAGGGCTTCAATTTTTCGGGAAAATCCCGAAACCAAATAATAATGTAATCTTCGGGAAATTAATGTTATATGATAAAAACAATAAAAAAGATCATTTTTATATAGTTTTTATTGTCCCGATTTTCCCGAATTTTATTATAAATTTAATATTCCCGATTTTTACCCGAAATTTACTGAATAATTGAAAATTTTCCCGATTTTGGATGTTTTTCCAACTTTTCTTAAATAAAAAAGTAAAAATTTCAAAAAAAAATTTTTAAAAATTTTATAAAAATTATATTTCTACAAAATAGTCTAAAACTAAAAAATTAAAATTTAGAAATATTTTCAACTAATAAAATGTCAAAAGTTATATAGGATCAACAATACTAAATTTAAAGTTTATTTTATAACTTTTTAATAAAAATAATTCCCGAATTTTCAATTTTTTCCCCGAATTTAATAGTTATTTAGATCCCGAATCCCGCCCGATTTTGATAGTTTTAATTCCCGAAAAATTGAAGCCCTAATTATAAGCAATAATTGTAAAAATATAAAGCAATTAATTATCTATTATTGTAATGAAATATCACTCAATTTTTTGAAATATTTTAATTAAAAATGTTATCAAAACTTGGAATCGTTTATAATTTATGCATTTTTAAGAAATAATTAAATTACGATAATATTATTATTGTGTCCTGAACTTAAATAAGTGAACGAAAATGGTATTGAATCATATATTACTGAGAATATAGATGTCGCAAATTTTATTGAAAGAGTTGGTCGTTATTTTATTGGCGATGACAACATTTCAAGTTTTATCTGATTTAATGATCGTTTATGACTACAGAGAATCGAAATAGTTATTAAAATTGATTAATATAAAGAGTTAGCGTTTATAAATATTACAAATCGATTCTTTATTTAAATTGACAATAGGTTTATTTTATAATTATTTTAAATCGATTAAAAACTAATTATTATTTTTTCAAGTATAAACATTAAACCATTCATAAATTACAAGTTTTTATAAAAATGCGTTCAATTTAAACATTTATGTTTGCATTACTATTATTCCTATGGAAGTGAGTTCAGACATATACACAAATATTTACCGAAATTAAAATCAAATGATATATTTGTACGAAATATATTTATGAATATAATTAATTGAGCCTCAAAATAAATAGCATAAATAGCTCTAAAAATTGACCAAAATAGCCTTAATAATGGCATTTTAAATAGGAATTTCCAATAAATCAATGAATAAATAATATTTAGAAAAGAAATTTGAAAATTTTTAAAAATAAATTTTTTGTTTATGAAATTTCTTTGATAATTTTTAATTAATTTTTATGGGGTACGCAAAAAATCATCAGTTTTAAACAACAATTTTTATAAGTTTGGGAAAATTGCATTTAAAAAAGCATTATAGCCATAATCATTAAAAATATCAATAATAAATGGAGTTTAAACGACTCCAATTTATGTGATTGGTGTGCATATAAACATAAATAGTTATTTATAGCCTATAAAATAAAAAATCGAAAGATAACTGTTAATAATTTGACATTTAGAGGGTTAACCATTTAGTAAAAGATGTCTAAGTTACTGCTGAAGATAGTATGGCTTCATTAAATAATCAATGTTTTTTATACCATAATTATTACCCAACATTAGCCCGCTGGCAATACAATTGTGCGGGCTATTTGCACGGAGTGCGGCTATACACGAAAAAGTTTTTTAAAAGTTTTTTATTTAGTTTTACATTAATTGAAAAACATGTTTTATGGATTTTTACATTCAATATACTCTTGAATTATATATATATTAAAGCTTCCGGCGGTGCGGTTAAACCGCGGTTTAAACCGCGGTTTTTTTTGGCGGTTCGGTTTCGGTTCGTGTTTATAAGATTTTTGCGGTTTTCGGCGGTTAAAATTTTTAAGAAAAAAACCACGGTTAAACCGCCAAACCGCCAATAAATATTTTATAAGAAAATTCTATACTAAATTCTTAAAAAAGTAACTAAAAATGATAAATAATGATAGAGAAGCATTATATTTATACATTTTATTAATAAATATAATATTAATTACTAAATAAACATCTTTTATATCATTTGTTGTAATTAATCAGCTATCGAAGCAAAGCAACATTATTTATTAACTTTTAAAATCTTACTAAAATGTCAATATTATGCTACATAATAATAAAATTGACAAAAATAAAGCGGATTTGATAATAAATATTGGGTTAAACGATAATTTTAATGAGTGCTAAAATATTAAGCGGTTCGGCGGTTTGGCGGTTTAAACCGCGGTTTTTGGCGGTTTGAATATTAGAAATTGTGGCGGTTTGCGGTTTCTCAACTCATTTTGGCGGTTCGGTGCGGTTTGGAAAATATGGAACAGCCGGAAACTTTACTCTATATCTCGGCAAACTTATTATTGAATCCATTATAAGTTTAAGTTACGTTTTATATTTTACATATTTTTGCTATAAAAATAATTTATATAAGTTCGTATACATTTTGTGTAAACTTGTGTTAATTCTTAATAATTTATTTTTTAAATAATATTTTATAAAAAATTTTATATTTATCAATGCATTTTTTTTCGTTAACTAAATGATCTATAATCCTATAATATATAATTTAGAGAATACTCAAATAACGATATACATATAACACTCTATAATTTTTGGTTTTATCTCAACTTAAAATAATTTTCTGTATAATATGGTTAAATAAAAGACAATTACAGAACTCTTTATGGTGTATGGATTTAATTGATATACTTAGATCTATATGGAATTTGTTATCAAGCCTTATTTATAATAAATAAATATAAATATATAATAAGTTTTGTTAAAAATATTCAAAATGTAATCAAATACATTCATTTTTTAACATTCGAGCGCAAAATTATTAAAAGCTATTAGTTTGCGGTCTTTATAATTGACTGTATATTATCTAATTAAAAATGATTAATATTTGAATATTAATAGCGTTATTGAATATAAAACATTATCGAAATATATCCAACAATACAGACTGGAACAGCTTTTAACAGTCGTGTGAAAATTAAATGATGCGCTAAAAATGATAATCCCCTACAGTTTTTTAATAGAAGTGTAAAATCACATTAAGATTATAACTTTTCGGCAAATTATTAGCATTATTAGGTAAGGCTTGGCGCTACTTATAAAATTAAACTATACGAACCTACATAATAACAATAACATTTTAAAAAACATTTTAAAAATTTTTTTAGCTCACTTTGTAAAAGTCAGCTATTGGATTTGAGATGTCCGTCCGTCTGTATGTATGTGGACCGGTCTCTATATTTATTAAGGGATTTTTTCTCTATATTAATAAAGGGATTTTTTCAAAAAAAGACTCCTATCTTCTAAAATCATTGTTGAAAAGACTCCTATCTGGCTTAAAATGGATTAAAAATAGCTAAAAATGTATAAAAATGAACTAAATATGTGTTTAAATTAGGACAAAAATGCGTTTTAAAAGGCTAAGAATGGACAAAAAATGGTATAAAATGGTTTAAAAATGACTAATAAAATATATTGAATTGTAAACAAAGTGAGCTCAATATGAATGTTCGTTCTTTTTCTTGTTTAATTTTTAAATACATAATATGGGTTTTATTATTATATGGTTTTAACTCGAAAGAGATTTAACCGCGTATAAAACAAAATGATGGATCAAAAGTAACGATAAAGGTTGGCTCTGGAAATGCTAATCATCAGATATTATGTTAAATTCAATGAACAAATAATAAAGTTCATTCTCTTTCTTGTTTTTACTTGTAACGGGAAAATGATTAAGTTCAAGCTCAAGGCTTCCAGATTATGAAAATATGCTCATGAGTTTCCAGAGTAAGCTCAGAAAAATTGAACTTCCATTCATCAATTTTTATCAAATCAAAAAAAAAATATTAAATAAATAAATAAATATTTTAACAATTTATTTGTCAGTAAAGTATTACGTAAAGTTGGTGACCGTTCGGTTTAATCGCGGTTTAAACGCAAATAAATTAATGTAAGCTGTTTAGGTTTAATTTTTATTAATAAGAAAATAGCTGTTTAAACCGCCAATCTATTTTATAAGATATTTTATTAATAAAATTTTCAAAATTAATTTAAAAGATTGATTATAATTATAATATTCATTACTTTTAAAATAAAAATATATAATTGAAAAGTAGCAACTTTTACATTTTCAACTATTAAAGCATTTTTTCAGATGATTTATCGAATTAGATGCTTAAATAAAAATTTGTTTGAATAAAGACATATTATTTATAAAGCGTGTCCTTTTTCTTTTAATAACGCTTTGCGCATAAACAGGTTAAGTATATGAATAGAATAGGATTATAAAGAGTAAAATGTTTGGATTAGTATTGTTGAAATAGTTTACATCCTGAAAGTGCCTCAAAATTTTGTTAAATAAAGTGCAAATTTTACATTTGATTTCATTAAAGTAATTATCATTTGTGTTATATTAAAAATTTTTAAATAACGCCAAAAGTTTTACTATCTATCGAAGAAAAAGTAGATATAGTTAAGTGGTATTTAGAATTAAAAAATTGTGAAAAAAATTATTTAAATACAGTGCAGTTGAAATTTGAAGAAAAATACAAGAAAAAGTCTCCAACAAAATCGAATATTATTTATAATGTGAAAAATTTTAATAAATTTGGAAGTGTGCAAAATCGTCAAAAATACACTCAACATAAAAAAAAGCAATAACAGATGAAAACATCGAAAATATTAAAAAGTGTTTAAGTGAAAACAAAGGGAAAACATCATTGCGAAAAATTTCAAATATATGTGGTATAAGTAAAAATTCAGTAAACGACATTTTTCACTGTCAATTAAAGAGTCATCACCTTTAACCTTATTAAACACTAATATCTAAATAATTGAAACTTTTGTTATACTTTTTCATATGTTCATATAATAAAATTTTCTTAGAGCGTTATTAAAAGAAAAAGGACACGCTTTAAAATGAAATAAATATAATAAAATAAATTCAGTTTTATTAATAAGAATTATTTTAAACATTTCATAATTTGATTGTCTTTCTCTCCGTATCTGTCTGTCTGTCCCTTTATGAGTTCCTACTCTGAAGGTCTCACACCCTAAACACATAAATCAATGGATTCAGCTCAAAGAGTCTAAGAGAAATTGTGGGGTGCCGAGGATTTGGGCTCCACTCGGGGGTTATGTGTTAAAAGAATTTGACCGTTATCACCTATACCATTGCACTCAGCTTTAAAAGTTATATTGAGGGGTCACTCGATGGGATAGGCTGAAACCCGGGGGTTTTGTTAAAAAATTCTCATATTTGTCAGTATTTCTAAGTACAGCTGATAACCGCTTTAATAAAAAAATTTGAATTGAAATTATAAACAATATATATGGTTTATATTTATGTCTAACTGTAGTGTATGTATTTGACCCTAACTCACAATACTATTATAGTTAGATTACTCATTGGCTTAACGTTAACAATTGTATAACTTTATTCATAACTATAACTTATGTTCACTTATGTATTACACGTTCTCATGTTAATAACACGTATATCTAATGCACTGTTCAATAAAGAATTCAATTCTTGAATGCAAACATTTTCCTTAACTGTATTTCATAACCTATTCTTAACATTGATATCACTCTCGTGAAACATTGTGGTTTAGCCTTCAATGGTATCACTTGGTTCTTCAATGTATTCCTTCTCAACTGTCAACGTCGTGACTAACATACAATTCCGACAACTACTGTCTTACACTAGAATTTTGGCGCAGTCGGAAGGATTTTCTAACGATAATCTTCAGCGATTTCTAATTTTCTTGGAACGACATCTTTAATCTAAGCAAAAAAATAAAAATTCTCGAATTAATTTACTCGTCTTCAGGCCTTTTTCGCTGCAAATGACATCAAATAAGATCAAAGGGTCAACTTATTCGTATCACTCATAGCAGAGAATGTTCGAACTGGTTGTCAATTTGTCAACGACTGAAGACCCAATCACGAAAACGTTCAACGAATAAGTACAGTTGTTGCGCAACCTCTACGAACCTTAGTATCTTGAATTGGCAGAACGCCATACATTTTTCGCTCGAAGGAAACTTTTTAATTAAATAAATGTGTAAAAACCATTGATAAGCTTTTTATAAAATGGCAAAAAACACTTATGATATGTTATTTAAGCTATTAATTATCGGTTATTCAGGTGTCGGCAAGACATCCATTCTATTTAAATACTCTGATGACACGTTTAAAACCAGGTTTATTTCAACTACTGGTATTGAAAATTCTTATTTTATATATTTAATTAACAATTATTGCTATAAATTGTTTATTTAAAGCATCGATTTTTAAACTAAAACAATTAAATTAAGGGGGAAACGGATAAAACTTAACTTATGGTTTGAAATGATAATTAAATTAAATTAAAAGTTTATAAATAGTTTTCATTATCTGAATTTTGTCACACATAGCCATATCGCTGGACACAAAAAGTCACACAGTATAAAACCTCATTGTATTATAGCGAAGCGATATGTATTATATTAGTTTATGATATCACAAATCCAAAAAATTTCGATAGTATCGCAAAATGGCTGCTAAATATCGATGAGGTAATTTCACAATTTTCTTTGATTATCATTTTAGTAAATTAAAATTTTGTATTATTCTTTAACAATTCTATGAGCAAAGGTTTCTTTTTAAATTAAAAAATAAGTACATAAATAGTTAGTAAAATAGCTAAAATTTTAAATATGATTTTTTTCAAAATATTAACCTTCAATATTTTAATATAATTTTTAAAAAAAACGATTTAAAAAATTCTTTGAGAAACCTTAACTTTCTTTTTAGTTCTTTTTGAAAATTTTTAGAATAATTTATATAAAAATAATAAAAACCTTTGACATTCTTTAATCAAAGAATATTTAATCCCTCACACAAATTTACTTGTGTCCATTAGTATTTTAACGTTATTTCTAAAATAGATATAAAATGATTAATAATTACCTAAATATTTTCTAATATAGACTAAAATGGGCAAAAAATTGACATATAATGAGCTAAAATAAACATTAATGTGTGGGTCAGATCCATAAAATCTCAATTGGATACGAATATTTGGTCTTCGGACGCACCCTCGAAAAACCCGACGAATTTAACCGACAATTTTCAAAATTCTCGATATCTCATGGGGGGATCAACTTTCCAAAATTCTAGGTGGGGTCAACCCTGGGCAAGCACCCCACTCTAGGTAACTATGCTTAAAGTACCCTTCAAATAAAGCAAAATATTGATTTCGTATTTACATGAATTTTTAGAAATCTATTAAATTAAAATAAATCTTAATATTCTTCATTAATATAAAATTTCTATAACCTCTTTAACAATGATCAAAGGATGCCTTTATGATAGAAAACTTAATTAATTAATTTTCACTATTTGTCATAAAACTATTACTTAATTAATTACAAACATCTTTGAGCTGTGTTATAATTTTCCTTAATATTGTTTAAAGGAAATTGATAAATTTTTAAAGGATAACATTAAAAAACAATACTGAAAAACTTTTATAAAAATATTCTAACAAATTAGCTTATGGCACACACTATACTACTTGGGAGATAAGATATAGATGTAAATATTTTTAAATACCTCATACATTAAGATAAATATTATAATCTTCAATAAACGTATAATACGCTTGAATTTAATGACTTTAATTCTATTTACCATTGTTATAAGACTAAATTTTTATTTAAATAAACTTGTATAACACTCTTTGATGAGTTGTGTATAATATGGCAAAAAGTACTTATGATCTGTTATTTAAAATGTTACTCATCGGAATTTCTGGATTCGGAAAGACATAAATTATACAGTATTTAGATTCTCAGTGAAATAAAATATATTCTATATTCATAACTTAAACTAACTTATACTAATCAAATATTTATTCGAAATTATTGTTTTAATCAAATTGATAACGTATTTGTTGAAATATTGAGTTTCCTTTGCTTAACAGTATAGTGAAATATAACAAATGTCAAGTACTGAAATATAAAAGTAACTGATATGCAAAAAATTGACTATGATATCCGTTAATTATTATTATTAATTTTTAACTTCTATTATATTAAGTTGACATATTTTATTTTAAAATGACATTAAATTTTGAAAAGTTATTAAGTAAGAAAATAAAAAAATTAAAGATAACTTTT
>JAQGAW010001037.1:0-21987 GCA_034698025.1 Phthiracarus crinitus | reverse complement strand
TTAATAGACATTCTTTAAGACTATAAGAAAGCTTTTTGTGCATTTACTTATAAATTTTTTGCTAAATATAGAGAAAATGGGAACTTTTTGAATATTTGTGCATATCCGGGATTATTTCTATAAAATACCAAATCCGGGAAAAAGAGGGAAAATAAAACTACTTTTAATTAATTATTTAAACTTAACAGATGTTAATATATTTATTTCCCGGTCTTGCGATCAAAGAAAAAAGACGGGATTTTCCAGGAATATATTTCGTATGTATCGTATTTTCTTTAGTACTTTCATAGTTAACAAATTTTCTCATGAGTTAACCGGTAAACAAACTAATTATCACGTAAAATATGCAGACTAGATTTAGATAATGTATTTTTTCTTTACAAAAAATATACTAAAATGACATTCAAGTCGATTCAAACGCTGATAAGTAAATAGCATTGAGCTGAAGTGATAAATATTTTTCTTAAAAATATGCAGGCATTTAAATTTATTATTCTATGGTGTAATAAAGATAATCAAATTAAAAATGAATTATAAAATAAAATTGTAAATTTCATTTTGATTATGGCAAACCTCTGATTGACCACATCATCATTTGATGAAACAAAGGAAAACCTAGATTTAAAATCAATAGTAGATTTATATACGATAATTCGTCGATAGAGCTAATGTTTTCTTCAATTATAAATTGGAATTAAATTATTCTTTTAATTTTTTATTTATATTAATATCGATTTCTAAGGTTATCCGATATGAATTTCGTTACTTTATAATACGGTACTATGTATTTACATTTATTTTTAAGGGAAAAATTCTAAACTTCAAAAGTCAACAAATTATTATTATTTCATATTTTACACACAATGCAATAAAACAGTTTAAATTTTAATTTTAAACGGGTTAATAGTATTAAATTTATTCTTTGTTGAAAAGAAATGAATCTTTACCTTAAATTATCAATTATACGAAAACAAATTAAATTAATTAAATCATTAAACGATAACAAAATTAATAATGTGTTATTTCATGATAACAAATTTTATGCTCGATAAACACTAATTCAGTCGTTAATTTTATTCCGAACCTATACTTAAGTTGATTTACAGTATTGTACAGTATTTAAAACTTTCAAAACACTGTAAAACTTAATCTCAATTTAAGCGAATATAAGTTCGTTGATATAATATATTTAACCTTCCTTTTAGCGAAAGTTTCCTATTAATTACATCATAAAGATGTATTTTTTATCACTATTATTAATTTTCTTGTTTTTCTGTCTGACAGTGCTCGCTATCATATCAGTGAAAAACTAATTAATGCACTGAAATTAACTGTAAACAAAATTGCCATTTAGATAACTTTTAAATAATAAAAGCTTCACATGGAATAAGGTATAAAAGGCGTTCGTACGAGCAATTACGGAAACAAACTAAAAAATAATTAATCTTGAATTAACATTATTGAATTTTTAGTTCTATTTACTACTTAATAATGACTATCGATTTATATTATTCGCGTCTCAGTCCGCCGAGTCGTACGGTATTAATGGTGGCAAAGCATCTCGGAATTGATTTGAATCTACACAAACTAAATCTATTAGAACGCGAACATCTCAAACCTGAGTTTCTTAAGGTATACCAAATTTTAATATTATAATTAATACTTTTCCGTAAATTTTAAAACTTATAGAAATTAATAGTTGTAGAAAATAAAATAATCCACATTTTTATGAGTTTATAAAAATTTTCAGGTAAATCCAACGCACAGCGTTCCGACCATAGTTGAGGATGGATTCGTTTTATGGGAAAGTCGTGCGATCGCGCAATATTTTTGCAATCAATACGCTCCTAATTCTGATTTGTATCCATCGGATCCGAAAGCCAGAGCACGTGTCGATAGATTTCTTAACTTCGATGTCGGAACATTTTTTCCAAATCTTAGTGCTGTGATTGTAATAAAACAAAAACAAAAACAATAAAAAAACAATTCGATCAATAATTTTATATATTCACAGTTTGGACCATTTTTTCGCGGACAAGAAGCCACAGAAGAAAAGAAGACTGCGTTTAAAGAAAATTTGGAACTTTTAAACGGACTTATCGGTCATTACACATATGTGGCTGCGAAACACTTGACTATTGGTGACATATCATTACTATCTTCTGCTGTCGTGTTTGAGATCGCTAACTATGATTTAACTGATTATCCAAATTTAAAGCAGTGGTACGAAAAACTAAAGAAAGAGTTACCATATTTTGAGGAAATTAATGGTTCGGTAATAAAAGATGCGCCAGAAATTGTTAAACAAATTAGAGCGAGATTTGAGCAATCGAAGTAAAAATTAAAATATAATAAATCAAAATATGTTACCAAAAAATCTATACCGTGTTTCATGACCTTATACCCCATATAGTGGGGGTAAAGTGAGAATCAATAAAGGTGGGGTAAAAGCTCAAGCTTATCCCCCATAGCAACCAGCATCCATCGATATCGATGGGGTAAAAACTAAGTAACGATAACTTAATACTTAATAAATTCGGTAAAGTACTGTATATTATTAAGACTTAGTTTTTACCCCAGTGGGGCATAAGCTTGAGCATATCACCCATAGTTAGGTATAGTTTTCCGAAATTGTCTAGATTTTTCTTATCCCCCAGTGGTGTATAAGGTCAGGGAATACGGTATTAAAATGTAAACATAACTCTATTTAAGAAAATATAGTCAAATACGTTTTGTTCAATTTATAAAAGATATTACAAAATTGTGTTCAATAAAATGCAAAGATCATAGACTAAAGCAATAAAAAAATTTAATTACTTTTACTTTTACTTAACTTATTAGTACTGTCACTGAAATGTTTTTAGTTTTTTTGTAACTATTCCTTTTATATATAGAACCACTACACTTAAAAAAATATTAATAATAAGGCTTACCAATGATTTATAGAAGTAATCCGTTTTTACCTTCATTGCGAAAGATAGACCAAATGACGGATATAATGATTAAATGCATAAGTTAGTGATTTCTTAAAAATTCGAGCTATAACTATTAGTTATCCAGAAGGGAGTGCCAGCCAAGGGTTTACCCCTAAATATCTGGAAAAGTTAACCTTCCATGAAAAAATTGAGAATTTAAAATCGTCGTTCAAATTCGTCGAGTTTTCCAAATGCCAAAAAATTATCGATTAAATCCGATGAGTTATGACTTCCCTTAAAAATTAAGATTTTTTTGGATCAAACTACTTTTAGAGATTACGAGTCTGGGTAACTAAGCGTTACACGCAAAATTTTTTAATTCAACTTCATGATCTGACTCAACGTTAATTATGTATTATTACAAATAAAAAATAATGCAACATAATTAAAAAATACTATAAACTTCGATTTAAATAACTAATTTAAAATTTGATTATTTTTCTCGAAAAATGTTATATTTATTCCAAATAATTGCTGGAATTTCAGTCAATAATCAATGTCCACCATTAGATTTCCAACAGGAGAAAATCATATAACCATTTTAATTATTATGTCAGTCAATTGAATTTTTATAACTAAAACTGATTGCATGCAAAACACTTGTTAAATCAATTCAAATTTTAAATCGATTTAAAAACTAAATTTCCATTAAGTTTTTGATTTTGTAACGACACAGTGAGTTAAGTTAAAAATTAAATTCTTTGATTCTAGTTTGTAACGAGTAATTTGGAATTCTTTGCTGGGATCAGTGAGATATAGTTTTATTTTACGCAACATATTCTACAAACGTTATGACAATCCAAATACTCGTTTATATACGCTATATTTTTCTTTAGATTTTGAGTTTTCAGTTAAGTATTATATATTATTATTTTCATTACTTGCGAGTGTTTTAGTCGTCAACAAGAGAATACTACTTTTAAGAAACTAAATTATATTTTATGTCATTTTAGTTTTTTTATATCAAAAAAGAAATACCTCTTGAACTGATACCTGAGAGCTCTTCAATAAATAACTCTATTGCGAACTGAATGTAATAAAAATTTAATTTGAAAACTTTAAAAAATCGAATGTCTCGAACATTGATTAAAAATAGCGATAAAAATGAAAATTTGGGGTAAATTGAAAAATAAAGACTTAACCGAATTTTTTGTAGCTTTCAAAGGTTACCGAAAAATTAATTATATAAAATTAAATCCCAATAATGATTATTCGAAATATTAGAAATTTGCTTCTAAATATTAAACTATAAATTAAGTTAAGTGATTAAACAAAGTTAAGTGAGTTTGAATATTATGGGATTTACTTAACATTAAGGTATTAATCTTATTGTTGTTTATAATTACAGGTATTGGTATTTTTTATTTTTAAATAAAATATATGCAGCGATCAGACTAGAGATGAGACGATGTTTAATGGGGTCACTAATGTATGGTTAAGAAATTTAAATGCGAATACACGGACGCGTTGCACAGATATTGACCATAACATTTGTCGTCCCCTTATTGTAAAAATCCCTATTTATATTAAAATTTTTCAAAATGCGTTTATTAATTATCAGTAAAACGCGCCGACAAACCAACTGAAAGCACGACAAATCCAATGATGAGTTTTCACGCTGAGCTAAAACCTCATTTAAATTAAACAACAAATTAATTCAAATACAATTTATTATTAACTCAGGAATTATATTATGAAATTTTATAATTATTTTATTTGATTAATTTGTATCGATTTTGTCCTGAATCTAACAAAATAATGCGATCATAACAAATAATGACGAATACAATGCGTTCTATGATTTTGACATCACAACAATCGGACGATGCATTGATTGCCGTTTCTTTGCCACATTTATCGCGAATAATCAGCTGTCCCTGCAGTTTGAGAACAGATTTGCCACCGAAAGTAAACCCTCCGCCAGTCTCTCCTTGAATACAAGCGATACCGTTGTCTGTAGTGGTGATTGTGATCAGACTCGATGACCTTTTAATAGAACGCACCAAATCTGCATCCGATCTGTTACTCTTCAATTTTGTGCAAATACATCCAGTATTCGATCTGTAATGCAATTCCAAATTATCCATACGTCCCTGAAGTACACCAATTGGTTCGTTAATCCAATCACTTTTGTAATAAATGATGTGAACTGAGGATCCGTTTGTTACGTTCTTTGTTTCCCTGAATATATAATGCATTGAAGATTCGTGATCGCTATTATCACAATTATCCTCTTCGGCCTCAGTTATGTCAGATAATGGAAAATTAAATATGTAGTCAATGTTATCCAAACCATTATCCAAACCATTATCCAAACCATTATCCAAACCATTATCCAAACCATTATCCAAACCATTATCCAAACCGAAACCATCCACAGCTGATTCGGGTTCACTTTCATCGAAGTAAGTGTCGGCAATGATCGGATCGAATAGTATTGACTGTGTGTCGTGAATGCCATCCACTGGTGATAACTCTCTGCCTATACTTCGAAGTTCTTCGGTTTGAGTTGAATTATGTTTGGATCCATAATCGTGAGGCCATATCGAAAACCCAACCTGTTTAACGAATTTATCCCAATCTCGTGGAAAACTCCATTTAGAAGTGTGTCCAGTATTATGTTGTTGTTCATCAATTTCATCCATTACTTCAGTTAAGCTCAATTCAAACACTTATAAATTAAATGAAATGCGAATCTTTAAACGAATATTTTAATATGAAATAGTGTTCCGTATTTTTCAAGTTCAGCTATCACTTCATCGTTAAATTGCGTCAAATGTTGAAGTTGTGATTTGTGTTTTGCACTTATATACTATTGGTTTAAACTAGTGATGGCACAGATCAGGCCATATACACTTTGAATAGCCTAAGGCTGAGATTATTAGTCAGAGCCTCCTAATAGTTATAGCGCTGACCTATGCCTCAGTCTGAGACTCGGACTAGTTTTGGGACCAAATATATTTTGGAGTTTGTCTGTGCCTGTTATATATTTCAAAGCTAAGAGCTTAAAAATTGCCATCTCTTGTTGAATCGTAATTATTAAATAAACTAACTTTTATTCTATACGAAACAATCTATTTTTGATGTAAAATCACACAAAACTTAGCAATATTAATAAACTTTTAAACTTTATTCAATAGTCGATGAGTAACCAAATAT
Organism: Phthiracarus crinitus; assembly: GCA_034698025.1. Lineage (NCBI taxonomy): Eukaryota > Metazoa > Arthropoda > Arachnida > Sarcoptiformes > Phthiracaridae > Phthiracarus > Phthiracarus crinitus. The sequence goes on along the minus strand of JAQGAW010001037.1, from coordinate 15,853 downwards.
ATAAAAAATCAATAAACTTTTCTAAAATTTCTTAAATAATGCAAAAAATGCAATAATTTCCGAATTAATATAATCTCTAGTTTAGTATTTCCTGACTAAGGACTAATGATCGCAAACCATAATATCGGTAGTTTAGTGAGCGTTGATTTCTTAAATTTATTGACTAAACTCACCAAACTTAAGCTATAATTTTTCTAAAACACTCCACTTTAAACGCATCTCATTTTAATTTTAATTTTTTGAACTTTTGACAAAAAGTAAGTGAATCAAGATATGCTGATAAATTACAAAACAGAGTTCTGGTAATTGTAGTAATTTTTTATTGGGATATTAATAACGAGAAATATAGGGATAAAAAATTTTAAAAAATTCAACAATTTATGGTCTCTATTAGTAAATTATTTTTATTACACACTTAGTTATATACACTTAAAAAATATATACAGAATTCACTTTCAGATTTGATCGCAGATTATTCGCATAAAAAAGAAAAAAAGTTAAGAGTAATATTAAATTCAAATAAGTTATTTGCGAACATAGTTCATAATAAACTAATAGTCCATAATTTAGTCTAATGTTATTTTTGGCATAACTTCTAACGTTTTTCGCTCTTAACTTCCATACCATGAAAGTTCACTCTACAGTAATATAATTTATTAGATTCCATAGAAATTCGATTCAAACATTTGTGCGCATTAATACACGAAACTGAACATTAAATTGGAAATAAAATTTTTCATTGGGAGCAGTAAAACAAGAAAAATATTAATAATAAAATTGCGTAACTGTGTAGCGTTTATCTAAATTACCATAAACTTTATCGAAACTTGTAAATAAAATTGAGATGATTAGTCAAAAAACGCATATTTCGTAGTTTTTTCCGGTAGAAAACTGTGGCAATATATCAGACGCGAACGCAGTTATCTCTAAAAATTTGTAGTGTTTGACACTATTTAATTTTTTAAAACTGCTGCACACATTATAACAAAATGCATGCCACGGTTTAGTGATTCAGTTTCTGAATGATGTTACCGAAGAGATTTGGTTCATTATTTATGTCTGGGAGAGATAGCGAGCGCACCGAAAAAGAATCAGAAAAAAATCGGGAGTTATTTATACTTATAAGCAATTTTTTTTCCTTTTTTTGCGCTTCCAGTAATAAAATAACACGACACGATCGGAAAACAGGCAGTGAATTCCCCGCTGAAATCTTGTTTGTATGTTGTCATTTGATGTGAAATATGGTCCACAAGTTTGTCAATGTATTTACAAGTTTTTTATCTTAGTTTTTTTTCTGCGTCTCATTCTCATTCTCACTCTCACTCTCACTCTCACTCTCACTCTCACTCTCACTCTCCCCAGCTTTTATCGTTGATCGATGAGAGGTAATGATGAATTTATAAGAAATACATTCCACTGTTAACTAAACTCGTCGTTGCAATTTGCGTCAAAAATAAACAAGCGTTCGCTACTATTTCTTCGCGCAAACCGCTGCCACTCGCGAATCAATATCTAGATTTAGTCGCTTTGCTACTGCTTTAGCAGTATTTTTGCGCTAATTTAAAAATATGGTCTAATACTCAAATGAAATGAGAAGTACTTCGCTTTTTCCTTATTATTGATTTCAATTTTGTGTATATCACTGCTCGGATACTTTTCGCGTTTACAGTTAACCAATTATGTTCGAGAATATTATTTTTGGATCATTCGAAAAATAGATCAAACTAACCAACATTTATTCAATCATATTTAATTTTAATTGTTGATAATATTTTCAATTCTAAAGTATAAATAAAACACTTTGATATGAGTAGTGTCTTAATGAAACCATAAGAAAACCCAAGAAAGCACAGTAAAATTTTATAATAGTGGAGAGAGCGAGAGAGAGAGAGAGAGAGAGAGAGAGAGAGAGAGAGAGATTTCTTTTATATAGAATTTCTACCATTAAGCATGAATAATGGTTTTGCAACTTTTTCATTAACGATACACGAGAAGAAGCGTCGCATTAAATATGCTTATAATTCAGATGAACGTTACTGCCTATCATTTGATGGCATAGTTATCATAAAAAACTCTTAACTAATACTAGATAAGCTAAAGGATGTTTGAGACTAATTTTGAGACTGCTTTTCCACATTTAGAGCATTACTCGAGTTGTTAATTAACTTATAACTCTGCTTATTAATATATTCTGGAAAAAACTCGTTTATTCATTGAGTCCATCATATTTTAGTCAGTGTGTGACAGTCAACAAAATATTGTATTTTTTTAAATTAATTAACATTCCGTGCGAACAAATGTACAAAAATATTTGTTAGTTTTCGATGAGTTTAAAGCGTAATTTTTAAAACATATTATTATGATAATTGAATATAAAAAATTCTAATTTGTATTCAGTGACCAATGAAGCAAATGGTTAAACCTATTTATCGGATTAACTTTTAAATACAGGTACTAACATAATTTTTTCAATTTTCTAATCATAATCCTAAAGCCATAATTCATTATAGCCTAAGCGTTCCACAATAATGATCTACTAGTCTAGTGTGTATTTTAACATTTTAGCCCACTTTTCTTAAAATATAGAGTATTTTCCCGATTTTTCAAAAAAAAAATTTTTAAATTTTTGATAATTTTTGATGAAAATTTGAATTAATATTGTCAATAATTGTTTTGTTTATTAAAGAAAATAAATCTTCAAAAGTCTAAGTAATCAAACAAGATTTATAACAATGTTTTTAAAATTCCGTCATATAATTTTGATTTCGGATGGTTTTTGATGAACTAATAGAATTTTCTTTATTCAATTTTATACAATTAGTGTAATTTTAGCCCAATATTTCATATTATGGTGTTTTTTTTATAGTTTTTTAAATTATGGTAAACTATGAGTTTAGGCTTAAATTATGGCAAATTATGGTAAACCATAATAATCCGATTCCTGATCGATTATTTAAATTTGTTGAACGATTAAAGCATGAAAAAACATTATTTGTTGGGAAAGTCAAACGCAGCTTACATACAAGAATGATTGAAACAGAAACGTTCGGTAACGAAGTGTGAAGTTATGTTAGAATAATCGGTAGTGACATCCCTAATCATTAATATCAAACCATTTCCCATAATCATTATCACACGGATTACCGCTATTTTTTAATTAACTAGTAATAAGAGTGGATTAAAAATACCGATATTTGATGAAAATTTTTTGAATAAATTTAAAAACAATGAACCATTTATTGAAAATTTATGCCAAAAGCTTTCAACAAAATTATAACAGCGAATATCTTACATAATTACAAAGCAGCGAGTGTTGTACGCGACACTAGAAAAGTTGAACATAGATATTAAAATTAATTATATTTTAACAAAAAGAAACGATAATAAAACAGTAAAAAAACATTTACATGCAAACGCCTTAAAATAAGAATCTTTTGGTGGAAAAATAGTTATACAGTGCATATGGTTTTTATGGAAGAATAAGAATTTGATATAAAAAATTGAATTATAAAAAGAGCATCAATTAAAATATATAAAAGTGATAAACAAATTATAAAAAAACAACAAATTTTAAAATATTTTAAGTATATTTTTTCCGAGTTTAGTGCGAACTGTTTTTACAAAATTTCTGAAACGACTGTCGACGCAAAGCCTGAACGATTTATTTGGCGCTTTCATCACACGTGTAATCGCGGCTAATATTGTGATTGTAGTGATTTCGGAGCAAAATGAGAGGTCAACGCACTCTAAATTTGTACAAATTTCGAGGATTTCCAGTAAAGAGCTGTCTGTGAGCTCCGGAGTGGCGGCCAGTGTTAACCGTTTCAGGTGTTTCATGTGTTTGATTGGTCGCACGCACTCATCAGAGTTGCCAAAGAAGCGAACAAATAGTAACCGCAAATCCAATAATTGCGGCATAAATACAGAAATGGCGAAAACGCAGTCTGATGTCAATATTGATGATTCGATTTCAAGTGATTTAATAGTTTGACTGTATTTAAAGCACTGGAATGACTGAAAGCTCAAAACAGGATTTTCGCTATCAATGAGTATACTTAAGTGATTAAGTTTTGGGAGTTTCGATACATTACTCATAAACATAATGCCATCAGTTTTGTCGAATTGCTTTATCACTTCAAACATCGAACAGTCAACACTAGTAAGCGATGGAAAGTTATCACAAATCAGTTGAATGGCGTTAATATTACCAGTGTTGAGATCGAAGATACGCAACGCTTTAAACTGCGGTAACGATTGCTTCGACAGATTATTCACAGCGCTTTCAGTTAACATATAACCCGGTAATTCTAATCGTTCGATGTTTGGACATATCTTAGAGAAATATTGGCGAGAATGAGATCTGTATAAGAACTTCTGTTCAGTGTTCATATCGCAAGTGTCGACAATCAATGATTCGAGTTTTCGCATCTTTTCGACAATAAGCTGCAAACAGATCTCATTTATTGATAACTTTATGGACGATATTTGAAATATTCTAATATTCGGAAATTTTCGAGACATTGATAGCACTTCTTTAGCGCTTAAACGAGTGTTTATCTCATTAAACATCAACGAAATATGTTCCAAATCGCTGTCACAGTTATCGCAAACCAATCGCAATATACTTCGCGCGCATTTTCCTTCCGTTAGTGATATGAATAACGCTTTCAGTCTCGAAAATCGTGAGATTATCGCCGATAATAATGCACGCATTTCTTGAGCACATTTCGAGAATTGTTTGAGCGAAATGTGATTAACATTATTGTAGCGATTAATAGCAAACGGTTGATAACTTTGAGCTTTGATGTCATCAGTGATATACAACACATGTGTGTTATCCAAACACGCGTTGATTACATCGTACCATCGCTTGCATACCTGTTCAGCGATCAGTTTACTCCGAAACTCCAGTTTATCCAATATTTTGGTCAATAACTCATTCGGGAATTCATTTAACTGGACATTGATTGTGACAGAACTGCTTCGATGAGCAGATAACATGTTTTAAACCAATGGAATCAAATCGTTAAAACGTTATGATTTAAAACGATTTAACGTTTACGATATGATCAATGATTGTAATGTTTTGTTTGATGCGATCTTATTATTAAAGTGTTATTACGTTATTATGTGCATTCGCTTACAGTTTATACTGAATAGTTTATTATTTGATTAATAATAGTTGAGTTTGCAATCGTTTTCTGCTTTTCTAATCAATCAAAAATTGTTTATTGAGTTCAAAATTAAAATATTAGTATTTTTTCTCGTTTTTTTAAAAACAATTTTGAACTATACGTTGAGTTAGTGTCTTAAACTTTTCTAATTGAAATGCTTAAAAAACACTATTATTAAATTTATCGATTAAATATATTCTCTAATATACAAATCTCAAGTAAAAATATAGCTTTAAAATTATAAATTATAGTAATTTTTATTGGAAATTAATACGCTTTTTGTAACCACAAAATTCTATAAATTTTGTTTCCTCTCCTCTCTCTCTCACTCTCTCTCCCCTTTCTTATGGTAAAGTTAGATAATGATCCAGTTTCGCATTAGATAAAGCAAAATAGAACAGAGTTTCCCAAACTATTAGTAGCGATAAAAAAACAGTCGTCAAAGAAAAAAATGGTTACAAGCATTTTTAAGATGAACTTTAGTATTGGATCGTAACCAGAGTTACACTCCGGTCGGAACCTCTAGCGGGGGTCAGATTCTGGAAATCTCAATTTTTAGAGGGGGTCTAAAACTCATCGGATTTAAACGACAATGTTTTTGGTCTTAGGTCAAAAAATTTGTTTCAAAAAATTTTTTTTTCCAAAATTTTTCATAGACAAAGGCCTAAACCACGCCCCTCGAAAAACTCACCGAATTTAAACGATAATTTTTTAAAATTTTGACAAAAATTTAAAGGAGTGTCAAAAACACTTCGGTTTTGATGCATAATTTTTTAACATTTGAACAAATATTTATCAAAATTTTCAATTTTTTTTCATCCTTGAATTTCTCAAATTTTGGGTGGGGGTGGTCGGATTTTCGAAATTTCTAGGGGGTTCTACCCTGGGCTATCACCCTCCTTGTGTAACTATGGTCGTAACATAAAGTTGTCTATTATTCTATTAAAACATAAAATATTTAAAATCTATATTTTTGCTTTTAATAGCAATTAAACATAGTGGACAAATACTCTAAACATTGAGAAATTACGTGCACATAATTTTTTGAAAAACAAATAAATAAGGGTCACAGAAGAATTTTGTTGGATATTTTGTGTCGCGGAAAGAAAAAGTTTAAAAACTACTGAAAAAGAGTAAGTGTTTGATTTTCCGAATCACTAAATGTGACATTAGGAAAATCTTTTTCACTGATGTACGCATCAAAAAAATTGAGTCAATTTGTGTTGTATGGTATGGTAAGTGTTTCCGAGACAGGCATTGCATAGCAAATTAGGCCCATAAGTATACACACTCAGCTCGTATTGCATTCCTTCCCAACTATTTATTCTAATATCTTTGATTCTAATATTGAAAGTAATTATATAATAAATCACCAGTTGGTAGAATTAATGATTAAAGTAGTTATGCCCACATTACATCACTTTCAAAGGACAACCAAATTCGGGAGGGATTCGGGGCTTCAAAAATTGCAAATAATTAACAAAATTAAAGATATTTGATGTTTTAAGACACTAACTATCCTATAAAAATTCATCAATTTTGAATAATATATTTTTTTAATATTGACAAAACCATATCGCATTTAAAAATTTAAATTTTAAATTTTGGCCATATCTCTCAAAATTTAACGAAATAATTAATATTTTTGATTAAATTTAAACAATTCGGGGTAATTCGGGCGATACGTGAAAATTCGGGGGATTTGGACAAAATAAGCAAATTCAGGGGATTCTGGCAAAATAAGATTTAAATTACTTAATTCTTCATAAAAACAGCTTTTATAGATGTCCCGAAGGATAATAAAAACAATCTGGATTCGGGTGAACCAGAATATAGTTGTACTTATTTAAGCATGTGTCTCTCTTAAAGTGACTCAAAATAAGTTATTATATAAGTTGTATATACACATTTTACATTTGGAACTTAAATTATTTCAGCGCATAACTCGCGACCGTTAGAAATCTTCCAAAATACAATATTTTTAAACTTTTCGCAAATTCGCAACTACCGGTACTATATTTATAATTTTTTATAATTTCTTATATTATTAAAGATAAAAACTGTTTCAGAACTACAAAGAGTATATTATGAACGGATTAAGTAAAATATTTTAATTAAAAGGTTAAATACTAATAATCGACATATGCTTTTTTAAAGTATTCATTACGGTATACTTTCTGTACATGTTTACCAACTATACATTTGGTAGTTATAACGTATCCACAAACAACTAACAAATTTGAATAAACAAAAACCAAAAAAGATTGTTTTTATTATAAACAAATATTACACTTCATTTAAAATATTACACTTAAAATATTAGATAAGAAGTAATTGCATAATTAAATTGCATAAGAGTTGAATAATGATAGAAAGAAATATTGCAAATATGGAAACATAATTTATATTACCTTAAAAGTTATGACATGAAAGAGAGAGAGTGTGTGAGTGTGAGAGAGAGAGATAGATAGGAAAAAAGGTTATAACAAATAACTTACAACCAAAATATATATTTTTATATTTAAAAGACTAGTATTATTAGCATAAAAATTTCTTATGATAACTGATTGCTCTTCCATTGATGCACATTATAAAGTTCGTCTTCAGAACTGGACATCGGATTATCTGCGTATTCGCGCACTTTAACCAAATTTTCATCATCAGCGAAGTGTGCCTTATTCTTCACTTCCTCCTCGTCTTCGTCGTCGAACAGACTCGTGCCGTTTGCGTCGATTCGGTGAAACCCCTTTCGGTAGTATTTATTTTGCGAAACAACGTTATAAATGCATAGCGAAGTGATTAATACTGTGAGCACTGCTGAACCAGTTATTATGACAAAAACCGATCGCGGAATGCCTGCGATTCTATCGTCTCTAATCATATCAATAACTAGCGCTTGTTTTGGTTGATTTAAGCTAACAGTCACTATTTTGCTTGTCGGCCAATATCCGAACGCTTCCACATTAAGAACGTATTTGCCGTCTGATAACGGTATTCGATATAAGCCTTTCGAATCAGTGGAGTAAATCATATTTTGCGCACTATTTTCCAGTTTGATCTTCGCGTCCGGTATTCCAATATTAAACTGATCGACAACCAGACCGTGTATTACATTCGTTATATTGTCATTCTTTGATGGTTTAATTGCGGTGTAATCCGCGCTTTCATTTGCAGATGATTTCTCTAAAGTTCCATTTATTTCACTAATAAGCGAATAATTGATAATTAGAATTTAACAATAAATATATTGAAATAAAATATATAATATTTCGTTTTACCATTGATCAAAACATTCTTCTAATCTAAAATTGATTATAGTGGCCACAGGAGATCTAACAACGACTGATTTCGTTTGTGGTCGAAAACCTTTTTTGAGTGCCGTTATTTGGTAAGTGCCGGGAAGTAATATTCGCCAATAATCGCCATCTTTTACTGAAAGAACGTCATGATCGATGCCATTCACACGAATGGTTGCATTGGAAACTGGTTTACCGTTTGTATCGAACACAAACCCTTTCACTCCTTTGTGAACTTCTTTAAGAAACTCCATTAACGACTTTTTATTATCATTCCAATACTGTGGCAGATCTTTCTCGAACGGAAACTTCCGACAACCCATTTCAACGGTAATCTCGAAACAATTCGAGTGCAGATAATTCCAGTCTTGCATTCCACCGTAAAGTGCGTACCATTTGGCGCCGTTTGTGATGCCATCCTTAAAGTATTCGTTCATCAATCCTGACCCACAATCTTTAGGACACGGCTGACCCAAATGCATAGTCGGATGATTCTGTGGTTAAAATATGCCATATTTCTTATTTTATATATTCAGTAATTTTAAACAACGGATTTAACATTAATCAATAACTTACATATACTGCTACAGTATGGTAATTGTTGGCATTGAAAATAATACAAAGAGTTATAAAAAGAAAGTTTAAATATTAGCGATCATTAATTACCTGCGAGTAAACAAGCGCTAAATATTTAAACAATGCGTCGTCAGGAGTTGTACCATAAATACCGTCTTCTTGTTGCTTATTGCCATCATATGGATAATTAGCGACCAGAGAACCGCCGTGTAAGTTAGCCGACAATACAAATGGATACGACTGAATCCATTTCATCATCGCTAGTGTTTCCACTTCTTGAACCCTGTTTTCGCTGTAATTTAAATACTGATCAGGAAAGTTACGATTCAAGTCAACTTTGTGCGCATTTCCGCGACCATATTCCGAATTGCAATCTCCAACAACAGATTTCTCGTAACCGTCGGGATTCATAGTTGGCATTATGTGAATGCGAGTAACTCTAATTAAACGCGTTATCGCCTGATCTAAACCATAATTTTCTAAAAGATGCTTAATAAACAGTAATAGCATTTCCCTGCCGATCACTTCGTTTCCGTGCATATTAGCCACATATTTGAATTCAGGTTCGCCGGCAGTATGTTTGCCGGGATTATCGCTAATTTCCAGAACCAATAAATCTCTTTTCTCGAATGACTGGCCGATACTATACAAACGCGTAAGATTTGGGTACTTTTTGTTAAACTGTTCCAAAATACTCTTTAATTCGGTATAGTTATGATGCTTGAACACTGTTTCGGAACGAAAATCATTACCGAATGAAATATTTGAAGAAACTGTGCTAACAATTGTTGGCGAAATGGTTGACGCTTTTTCAGTCGCTTTTTGACCCTCTAATATGATACTGTCTTGCGTGACGTGAAGTTCCACATTATCGGGACTGTCTTCGGTCGGAATTTTCACGTTTCCAATTGGTTTTAATTCAAAATTAAGAATCTGAGCCGAAGAACCGATAGTATCTTTTACGTTAACACTTCTTTTCGTCAATGGCTCGTAACCATAAGCGCTCGCAGTTATTGAATAATTGGATGGCATCGCTAAACGCCAATATTCTCCGCGATTTGTAGTCGTTATGTTGTGTTTGATTTCTTCGATTGTGACGATCGCTGCTTCAATCGGTTTTTTAGTTAATGCGTCGCTTACGATACCCTTAACACCCATATGAACCTTAAAGTAAATTAAAAGTTAGCTATAGTTTATTCAAAATCTGGTTGCCGTAAACAAACCATTTCCATGTAATACAATAGCGCCTCTTTGTTATAATTCCATTGAATTTCGAGTTCGGAAGCTTTTGGATATTTGCAACACGAAAGTTCGAGTGTGATTTCAAAGCAGTTACTGTTCACGTAATTAAAGTCTTGCATTCCACCTGTGAATTATTTAAAAATAATATAATTTTTTTATTACCGTAAGTTAGAATATTTTTCAAATTAAATTTTAAAATTATGCGTTTAATTATTTCAGAAGTTCAGAAAAACTGTTCAATAATAAATAAAACACGAATCATTTAAATAAAACATTTGACATACCGGTCACGTCATACCAAAACGCTCCATTAGTGATGCCATTCTCGAATCTGTCGTCGAGACACTGATTGCCGATATGCATAGTCTTGTGTTGACGCGAGTATGAAAGTGCCAAATGTTCGAAAAACGCGTTATCAGGTGTTAGGCTTTTGACGCCAGAAATAGTATGCGACGCAGAGTCGTCGTACGGATAACTGGCCACAAGTGAACCGCCGTGAAGGTTAGCTGACAACACAAATGGATTCGACACAATCCAAGTCATGGCTGCAATAGTTTCTGGCTGTCGAACCCTTGCGGTACGCTTTTTGCTATCGTCGACAAACTGGTCGGGAAAGTCGCGATTCAAGTCAACATTATTCGCGTTCAGACGTCCAGAGCTTTGAGTGGCGCCGAAACAGTCGCCTTCACTGGCCTTTTCGAAACCGTCTGGATTTAGTGATGGCATCAGATAAATGTCTGTGGAGTTAATCAATTTCGTCACTCTCTGATCGGTGCCATAATTTTCGAGCAAATACTGCGCTAATACTAGAAGCAAATGCTTTCCCAAAACTTCGTTTCCGTGAATATTTGCCACATATTTGAACATCGGTTTGAGAACATTTCGTTCGCTGTTTTGCGATATCTTCAACACCATTAACGACCGATTCTGTACACTCAACCCAATACTGGACACGTGAGCCAAATGCGCATATTTCGCCGATAGTTCGTCCAAATAGTGTTTCGTTTCGTTGTACTTCAAGTGACGCCACTTTGGAGTTATGCTTAGCTCAGCGGCTGATGATAATAGTAATGCGCTGTACGTTAGCAGCGATAACACCAGTAATATATACTTATTCACGAAATATGTTGAGTTTGGATTTTTAATATACATTTTTGCGTTCAAATCGTATTTTAATCTTGTTTTCCTTGTATTAAGAAATTTTTAGATCCATTTTTATTTAAAAAAAATATTAACAGAAAACGATAACTATATCTATATTAATAACATATGAAATATAATAACATATTTTTCGATACAATACTTCGATAAAATTACAAAAAATATGATTTTATAACAGTATCACAGTTTTAGTTACAATTAATTTGATTTTTGTCATACAAATGCGTTATCACATCTAAATGATTATAAAATATTCCAAATTTTGATTATCGGATTAATATTCAGTAAATAAAAAGCTTCTAAACTAAATATATCTAAATTAAAACGTATATATCATACATTTAATAAAATTTCGATGAATTTTGACGATCGGATGATTGATTTGCGGAGTTTTCAAGTGTTTTTGCGATGTAAACGTCATATCATTTGACATATAATCATATACTCATCTGTCGAGACATCTGTTTAAATAATTAATAACTACAATCACTAACTAATAGAGGTCTCCACTACTTCTATAAGTGAACGAAAATGTATGACTAAAAGTTTTCCAAAAGTTTTATACAGTAATAGTTTGTTCGCACAAATTGGAACTGAACGCTATAACGCTATTTGCTGTCAAACTAATCAAATTCAAAAAACAGTTCGTATTCATCACTCGGTTTTGTTTTTTAATCAAATACTGTAACTTATTGTCGAAATATATCTCTGTTTTCGCTTACATTCGCTTTCATTTATATTTGTAGCTAAATGTTTGCATAAATTCATTTATTTTTAATGTTTTTATCGTTGATTTTCTAAAGTATAATTAAATGTTTGTAAAGTGTGTGATATGTGAGCTGATAAACGAACACATTTACACATATACACAGATAGACATAATCCCAAATCGAGAAGCAGTATAATATGAGCTAAATATTCAAACTAGAGATGAGATTTGTTTAGTTAACCAATGACTAGTTAAACATAACAACCATTTTAAGACATAAATATTGTTAACAAATCATAATTTATATTAATATTATCTGATATTATCATAAAATGTGCGATTCTTCGTTCACTGACCAAAACCAAACCGAAATTTCGCTAAACTTTGACGAAAACGACGTTTCATTGGATGATTCGACGCAAAACGATAATCAAAACGATAATGAGTTGAACAGTATATTCAACGATATCTTTAACAATTGCGCTCAATTTGAATCATCTCAACAATATTCGGACGAATTCAATACCATTATTGCCGGTTTGGATGTCGCGAATCCCGAAGATTTCGATATCTATTTCGATGTCGAAACCATTAATGATAGTAACGATTTGTTATCGCAAGCGATTGGCGACGCAATCGGCGATTTAAACGTAGAAATTGTTGCAACAAATGATACAAAATCAACAAAAGAAACCGTAAACGTAAACAATGTTAACAATTCTCAACAGTTGTCACAACCAAACACTCGTTCGCAACGGTTGTCGCGTTCGGTGTGCGCTCGCGAACGAACTGACGACAAAGAGAACACTGACTGTAAACGTAAACAAAGAGCTGAATACACGAAAAGTTTGGTGATATCACGAAATCCGAAACCAAAGAATGAAAACGCTTCGTACAAACCGCTACTATTTCTTCGCGGACATTGCCGTTACGGTAATGCTCACGACTCGAAGACACCGATTTGGGACATCAAATTTAAACCGTCCACGAAATTGAGTGACGACTTAAAAATCGCGGCCACATGTGGTGGTAATATAATCAATATTATTAACATCGAATGCGGAAGTATTTTGCATCGATTCGTCGACGGAAATCACTGCGAAGACTTCAACTGTATTGCGTGGAACATCTTTGATGTGCCGCTCAAGAGTAAGATGAAAACGCGTGAACTCAGTATGATAGTGACCGGTGGTTCGCGAAGAGAAGCGCGTAAGACGTTCTTGTGGTTCATTAACGCCAATAATACGAATGATTTCGTGAAAATTGTTGCGCACTCGAATTCGATCAATTCGGTCACATTTCATCCCACAAAGAAAAACATTCTTTACAGTTGCAGTTGGGATCACAATATTTTCCTTTGGAATATCGATTGTTCGTCTTTTACGAGTATATCGAACTATCGAGACATCAAAATCACGAAACTGTACGAAATTAACTGCAATAATAACCGACTTTTGAGTATTGAAGTTTCGCTGAGATATGACGCGATTATAATCGCCGGCGAAAGCGGTCTCCAATTGACGAAAGACTTGTCCACCGCTGCTCTTCTGAATAAGTTGGATAAAGTGAAAGTTAGCGTAAGATCAGTGGAATTGCCGCAAACATCGAAGAGTAAACTAATAGATGGTTTGGCAATAATCAATGAAAAGGACAATCTATTCGCGTTCCGATACAAGCAAAGCATTTTTATCGCTAATTTAGATAAAATGATGGCACAAATGAAAAACAAATCTAAGGGTAGTATTAAGCTCGAGATTGTGGTCGAACTGAGTTATAGCAATCAGTTATGCGATTACTTTTATTTCTCAATTCAGTCGCGATTGTTAGCGTGTGGTGATTCAAACGGAAGAATACTTCTGTACGCTATTTCCGATTCCATGTTAAACACAATGAATTATTTGAAAGTCGAACCAAAAGAGTTGCTCGAATGGCCGAATGTGAATAATCCGGTAATAGATGGCAAACCGGTGATCGATCCTAAACGACCAAAATTTATTAATATGACTGCAATCAGCGCTGATCTCAATTATATAATGTGCGGAACGTCCAGTAATTTGCTTTGCATTTGGAAACGATGTCACTTTAAAATACCGAAAAACTGTGTAAAAAGAGTACGATTATCGTAAATAATCATCGGAATCGTGTTTTTTTATTTTTTTATTTATTGATTTCATATTTTTTTTAATCTGTTATAACAATCTCTAGTCTAAAATAGAGTTTATATGAGATTTCTATCGCACATCGTTTCACAACTTTTCCATTATATTTTAGTTGACGGTTTTTTACTTTATATTCTTTTAAGAAATACTATGTTAAACTCTTTATACTCTTACAAATAAATAGTTAAATCAAATCTTTTATCAGATATTATCATATTATTGACACAAATTTTTTTTATAAAAATTGCTTTTTCTGAAAATAAAGATTAAAAATATTTTATATCAAATTAGAATAATTTGCACAAATCTCATGAAAGTATTATTGTTTAAATTTTAAAAAACACTTCGTTTGAAATAAGCAAAATTATAGTTTGAAAAATAGCCATAAAGTGTTTCCAGCAATACTATTAACGGAACCCAACGTGTGTTTATCGGTCAATGGGTTTGGGATTTAATGTAATCATTTCGAGTAATTGTTTCCAATTTAAAAGAAAATATATTACAGGAAACGATATTCGAAATTATTATCAAAAATACAAAACATTAAATTGAAAACTTTCTCATCACATCACACATACTTTATTCAATTATTGAATTGAAAACGAATAAAAAAGATGTGGCTTAACATTAAGTATAAAACCGCAAAAACAACTTTGATGTTGAAAGTAGTGTTCAAAAAGCTAAAAGCAAAACTAATAATTTACGAAAAAGTAAAAGTAAAATATATTTTAAGGCAAATTTCAATGCGAATCAAAACTAAAAGCACTCAGAAATTCAAAATTTTTCAGAAGCAAAAGTAAAATAGAATTGAAAGAAATTGAAAGTTAAAGCATGAATCGTTGAAAGTTCTATTTGACTAATAATTGAAGTCAACCAAAATTAACAATTTATAATACTGTAAATGAAAGCTAAATAATAGTATATCTGTTAACATTTTGAATTACTATACCACCACTTCCTTAACCAATGACCACACGAATACACTGAAGACACGCCGAATCGCCAAACAGATCACTGACACACTCGAACACCTAATAACACTTAAGGCCTAACCTCGGGTACCCTCTCTTAAACACTAGGACTGGGGGTCAATAAACTCACGCGAGGATACCATCGAAATATATTTATTAAATTAATTAAATGAGTAAACAATTATACCGTACAAAATAATACTTATTTAATTGGAAGCGTGTCCTGCGTTACAGTCCAACGCGATTACATCTGCCTCTGTCCAATGCAGTACACAAACGCAATTAATCAAAATTAAAGGCAAAGACTGACATTAAATCAAATAATTAAATAAAACATAAGTTATTCTTTTAACTAAAACTAAATAATTGAAAAACAATATGCCTCTAAGGCTTAGCGATAGCTAAATAATTTTAATGTTATACGTCTGACGGTTATCAACACAAAGCACGCTATACATAGCATAAGTGTAGTGTATGTGGACTATCAGCAGAGACAATACTTTTGCGGACTAAAAACTAAGGAAAAGCGGACGGATTATCGGAATTAAAACCTAAAAGTCGGACT